>OMLM01021101.1:93061-129440 GCA_900302695.1 Helostoma temminkii | reverse complement strand
CAAAACAAACTAGTGTGTTCGTACAGTTTTTTTTTTTTTTTTTTTACATATATTGAAAAAACACAAAACAATCTGTCTCTTCACAAGAGAAAGATTTAGAATAGTAGAAGTTTTAGCTCCAAATATGAAAAAATCCACAGCCTGGTAAAAACCATGTCTGCATACAGAGTGATCAGTGATCTCCACAGCCACAGACATTATATTGTTTTCTTAGTTTTACACAAAAACACCGACTATGATGGGTAAAAAACGGTGGAGTTGTCCTTTAAATTATTCAAAGCAAACTGATGAATGTGTGTGATCAGTTGAATCGTTGCTAAACTAATGTAAAATGATTTAAATGATTTAGTTTTTAATTTAACTAATGGATTGCATTTTTACACTCCTTGTCAGCAGCGATTAAACTTGATCAATGCTGCTTCTCATTCCTGTATTCCAGCGTTTTAAAATGACTTTCATAAAGCCGAAGGGGGTGCCATATTATTCATGAATTCATACAGTTGTCACATGGAATCCATCTGACATTACTGACTGGATTTTGATGAAACTCACGGATGCATCTCACCAATACATCCTGACATGTTCAAAATAAGACTCGAGTGTTCAGCTGCAGTCAAAACAAAGTGTCATATTTGTTACAGATTGGCCCAGAGAGGGGCCAACATGTTTACCGTTGTCTAGTTTCATGTGGCACTAATCACATGCAAGCTTTATTCCCCTAAAGACAGCAAAGGTTTGTTTATTCTCAGCCGTCTAACAGCCCATAGCCTCGCTCTGAAACACAGTGTTGTCATTTTTTATCCACTCTTATGTCGTGTTTGGGACAAGACACATACAAATGTTAGCTTAAACACAATATCATAAATTAGTAGCAATAGACAGCGTGGCACTGCTCTAAACTGCAGATCAGGTCTGCAGACATGTTCTGCTTATCCCATGCTCAGGGTCGCCAACTCAGAGCTTGGTCACCACATCGAATTGGCACATCTTAAGCAGGAAGCCCTTCCTGATGCAGCCTGCCCACTGGGCTTGGAACCACATTCAGAGTACTTTCGCTTGTGCAACCCTCTCCGGCAAAAGGCCAGGAGGAGCTGAGCTGCGAACCGCCAGGCCTAGGGCCAAGGCTGTGTCCAGACATGTTAGCTAAATGCTGACTGAAAGCTGACAGAGGAATGATGATGATGATGGTGATGATTGTATTTGATGAGATGTAACTAACAGCTAACTAACTAACTAAATGTTTGTGGAGTTATAGCAAAAATAACCCTGATTTTTCAATGTGTGCTCGAGAGTCTGAGTAAAACAAGACAAGTAATGCAGTCCATTAGCATTAGCATTAAGCTAGAAAATAGCCAATCACAATCTGTTAAAAAAGGGGAACGCTTGCACAGAAGAACACAGCCACAGATTAATTTGGCTCCTGATGTGTTTCTCTGAAAACAGCGACATAGTCTTTACTTTTTAAAACTAGCAGAGATGCCAAAGTTTTCAAAACTTCTAAAAATACAACACATCTAGTTTGAATATTTCACTCTGTGTAAACACTACATAGCATCACTGAAGAGCTGGATTAAACTGAGTGTGAATATATATGAAATATATCCTGTCAGACAGGTTGAAATAAGGTGAGTTTTCCAAGTTTTAGACTTAAAACTGCTTGTTTCATTATAATAGTGGAAAAGTGAGAAAAATTATCCATCGCTTGACAGAAATCACATTTTAAAAAAGCATTTCTTTGTCAAAAACTGCTTGGTGAGACTTTCTGTGCATTAGTTGGATCAGTAATCAAACTGCAATCAAATCTGATTCCATCACAGCTCAACCAAGTGAGAAGATAATGAAGTGGAATCCCAATAAAGACAGGAGCTCACACATTTTCAGCTTCTTAGTTTGACTTTGTCTAAAAGTGACATGACTCAACACATGATCAGATAAAACAGAGCACATGTTCTTGCAAGATCTAGATGCTTAGCTGGAGCCTGCTCTACTTGTGGAAGGGGTTAACTGCTGCGTGCCCAGCAGGAGGCTTCTCAACCTTTCAGAGGAGTCAGCTAATCTAGTAACAAGCTGTCAATAAAAGTCTAGACAGACGCTCAGGCAAGAAGCTTGTTGATGTGGGTTTGGGATGTTTGTGGATGTTGCAGAGAGAAAGGAAGTGCCACTCAAGAGAAGAGCTCATCTTCGCTGAGGTCCTGACAGGCACCAACGCTCAACGAGTGGTTTTATTCCACTGCAGAGTCCTTAAATCAGATTCATTTTATAAAAAGTAAAAAAAGGCAGGAAAAGTGCAGGGTGAGATAATGTCATTCATCTTTAATGCAAATCGGCTCGAGAGTTCTCATGGATCTAGTGATGGTACCTTAAAAAAGAAAGCAGAGGAGGCCGCCTTATGTCAAGATGCTTCTCTCACTCCGAGAAACTAGAAACGCAGATTTGCATTGGAAGTTATATCACCCAGTGGTAGTTTTCTTCACTCAGTTTGAGAGAAACAACACATTTCTTTAGATTCTCTTATGCAAGTATGTTGAACTGCAGGTGGGAACAGATACGTGGGTGGTGAGCGTGGGCGTTCTGAAATGAAAGGTGGAGCAGAGAAGAATCTTAAAAGCCAGGTTTGGCTTCCCTCGGCTTCACTGCTAAAGAAAAAGCCCCTGGTGAGCAGCTGCAGTGCAAATCTTATTAAATGGCAACTAATCCAGTGTGGAGAGAGGTTTGATATTTGTCTGAGAAATTAAGCAGCACTCCAGATCGCAAGAGATATTGCAAGAGAACCGGTAGTTCAAAGAGAGACAGTCGAAAACAATTAGGAGAAATCAGCCGCCTTGTCATTCAGATTTGTTCCATCCTACATGCCTTCCTGTTTATCCCACTGAAGTAAATAATCTGTTTGGTCTCTCTGCTTTTTTTGTTCATTTTCCTCTTTGTCTCTGTTTCTCTTTGATTTCCTCTCTGCTGGCGTCATCTCATGTTCTCTCTGTTTTATTCCTCCTCACGCCTCACACACACATAAACACACATGCAATGGTTCAGGGAGCAGAGACGGAAATTAAAGAAATAATTTCACGGAAACTGCCCTTTGCGTTCCTGTGATCTCAGCCACTTCGAGCTTCAGTCTTGCAGCTAAAACGTAAACAGCCATTTCTGTCCAAATGAGAACTAGCTGAAAAATGATGTTGCTGAACGACGGCGTAGCGGGGCGTGAATTTAAAGCAACTTTCATCCTTCAAGTGTGTAAACATGTGGATTTACAAAGAAAGAACTATTGGACAGTGGGTGAAATTTACAAGACAGCAAATGCAAAACAACTACCTCCACACTGTCCTCTCTCTACGTCTGCTCCATTTTTTACTCAAATGAAACAGGTGTAGAAGTGTTGGCAGGACCTGAGCACCCCTCATCTCATCGGGTGGCGCCTCACGTCTCTGTGCCTCCCACCTAAACCCCAGGCATCAGTCACTGCCATCAGCAGCCAGCTCTGAGCTGACAAGAGAAGGCTGCCTTTAAAAAGAGATGTTCCACGGAAAGATCTGTGTTAAGTCACTTAAAACACGCTCAATAACTGATGATCACCACAATAAAAAAATGAGAGAAGATAAAAGTGGGAGAAAAATAGAAATATGATAAAATCATTAGTCTGTTGTCAGTTTATGTGAGTTAATACAGCAGCGACAACTTCAACAACTCATGCTTTAAAGTTCCAGAGAATCCAAGAACAGGATTTATTATAATCCCATCAGTAAATTGTAAAAAAACTGACAAAAACTGCCCTAAAAATATGAGGATTTGCTGATTGATGACCAAATTTGCCCTCAGAGTGCAGGTCTACTTGTGGTTCCCAGAGTTTCCAAATGTAGAATGGGAGGCAGAGCCTTTAGCTATCAAGCTCCTCTACTGTGGAACCAGCTCCCAGTTCATTCAGAGACATTGTCTCTACTTTTAAGACTAGACTTAAAACTTTCTTTTTTTAATAAAGCTTATAGTCAGAGCTAAACAGACTAGCAGCGTAGCTAAGAGATGGTTCAGAGTCACCTGAACCATCTCTTAGTTACGCTGCTATAGATTTAGACTGCTGTTTCCACTGTTTTTCCGTAACCTTAACAAAACAATAGTACAATATATTAAGCAATGCACACTCACAGTGGGAATCTGGTCTTTCATTAAGAAGTGTTTAGAAATGTGAACAAAATTCACAAACTACGGACTACGGAACAACTAGCCAAGATCTGAGCTCATTACGCCATGAGAGAGTTTTGTTTTCTCAATGCTGTTATGTTGTTACATGTTGTTATTTGTACCTTTACAATGTGTAAGGCTTTATAGACAGTGTGATGAATCCTATTAGAGACAACAGACCCTTGGGTTGTTTGGTAAATCTATTTAACCTGTTAGTTAACTGTGGCTCCCCAAACACCTTTTAACCAGGATGACTCTCTTGGTGTGCTGGGTGTTCTTTTGCTCTGTTGTGCCTGATACTATTAACGCCCTCTCTCCTCTCCGGCAGTGTGGCCAAAACAAAACCACATGAATAAACAAACAAACACACAATAAAAACAAGTCAATGTGAAAGCACCAACACGTTATACACGTTATATTGTCACACACAATAACTGATCCTCCAAATGTGCTGAGACTGAGGGTCATCTTGCTCCCTGTCATTGATTTGGAAAACATGATGAAATTTTGAGGAGAAGCGAGAGACCACTAAGGCTGTGAAACGGAATACTAATTTTGTTCTCCGGTTCCTCAGTGACTAATCCATCCTGAAGAAAGTCGATATCATTCGGCAGCTTCTCCAGAATAACCATGAAACTGCAATTTGGGCATCTTTCTTTGTCTTTCTCAAACTGAAACTACGTGTGAGCATGTACATCTTCGAGCTCTGAAAACGCAATGAGAAACAATTTTTCTAATTTTCCGAATCCCATTTTGCCAAAGAAAAAATTACATTTAAATTTTCTTGAGGACACATGTTGCAAAAGATAATAAATTGATTTTAGACTTGAGTGGTGTGAGTGATAGGGGAAAAAACGATTACTACGCTGAAGTTAGATACTAGATAAGTATTTTAAAAGAAAAAATAGTTCAATCAAACATGAGGCATCACATGAAAATTCAGTGATACAGAAACAGAATCAGTCTTTTTGTCTTAAGTACA
The DNA here is from genome assembly GCA_900302695.1 of Helostoma temminkii. Classification (NCBI taxonomy): domain Eukaryota; kingdom Metazoa; phylum Chordata; class Actinopteri; order Anabantiformes; family Helostomatidae; genus Helostoma; species Helostoma temminkii. Next base: position 124,285 of record OMLM01021101.1, on the reverse strand, counting down.
ATTCTTGGAATCTAAAATCTTTGCATATCCACTTTTGTGAAATGTCTAAGTTTTATTTATTATACTAAATCTTAACATCTTTATAATTCCTGGAGGACTATGTGATACAATAAAAAGATCCATATCAAGTGTGTAAGTGGCCATTGAGCTTAGATTTATAATTGAAATCATACATTTAGTTTGAGATAATTGAAGATGAAAATAATGTATCTGTAAATTTTTTATTCTAAGAAAAACTAAACAATGAGGCAATGACTTTTAAACATTTAAAGAGCTTTACATAATTAACTAATCCTATTAAAGTTTCTGCCTTTGTCTCTTTTGATCATTTGTGTCTTTCAGCTTTTTGTTCTTTGCCCCCTTTTGTCCTTTCTTTTTGTTCCCTTCTTCAGCTAAGAAATGAAAATTCCCCAAATGGAGGATATGAGTCAGCAAAACTCGACTGTACTGTGACTGCTTTAGATAGATTTATTATAGGTATATTATGCTTGTTCACTCTTACTGTGAAAATATGAAAGCAGGACATTTACTTATGATAAAATGCTTCTCCGTTGTAGCTTTGCTATTGTGTCAGCACCTTTTCTACAGCTAACCCTCTCCCTGACTTTGTATTGATGCTTTAAAACTAAAATATACAAGTGTGTTAGTTTGGCGTGCTAACGTGCTCAAAGGAACAAAGCTAACACGCTGTTGTCTATAGGAATGTTTCCCATTTTCACCATCACTTTTCCCCACTATCCCCACTATTTGTAATAATAATTTTTTAGTTAGTCCAGTTTGGACCAAAAGGCAACTGAATACTGGACACTGCCAGTCAGTGTGGCTAAGACATGAACAGCTGTGTAATGCAACATTCATTTGGCATCATGTATTGTACATCACTAAGAAAAAAATGAGGAAGAAATACAGTTCCCACATCTTTAGTCGTTTTTCGTACATGGTTTCCATTTTAATGACAATATTCCCAATCACAACTTCTGTCTTTTTCAGTGGTCTTGTTATTTGCAACATCTGGTGGGTCTCTCTTTGCAGGATCGCTGTGCTGTGAGTCAGACTGTGCCAAGGTCCAACCCTGAGTCCACTATCATGCAGACGGAGATGCCTGGGGACCAGTAAAGAACCTCTCTTACTCTTTTCCTACACAGTGTTTTCAGCTTAAAAAAAGATGAAGAGAGGCCCAGTGTGGGTTCCTTCCTTCTGATGAGCTGGAGGACCAGATTCTCAGGCAACTGAATGTTAGCTCCAGAGGTTGGGCAGCCATGGCAGAGGGCAGTGAATGATGGGTTTCAAAAGGCTTCTGAGTCTGGTAAATATCATCCTGAGTCCTTTCCATTCCTATCATGATGACCAGTTCATGACAGCAGGGAAACAGTTTGAAAAAAAGAAAAAGTTTCTATTTTCTGTAGAACTAGAAGTAAACACTGGCTCTCGTACAAAAAAACAAAATATGTCTAGAAGACGTTAACAATTGATGTTTTGAAGAAGGAAGCTGCATTGATGTGTTTTAATGTGATGAATTTGTGTGATATTTTTGACTAGACTCTGGTGAGACGGTACCCGGGGAAAGCAGTGAAAGCATGTATGCTCGCCAGCCTGGTTATGTTGGCATGCTAGTATTGGTTACTTAAAAGATGAGGTTAATCTCACAAAAGAAAATAAAATGCTGGACTTAAGTCAGCTTAACTTTAACTTTAACTACTCTGGTTTGGATGGTATCTAGACACAGATCAAACACTGCACCTAGAAACTAATGAAGTTAAAGTAGGCTCAACCTGTTTCTGTTGGAGTATTTACATTTTTACAACACAGACTAATAAAACTTTATTTTCATGTAAGAAAATAAACTTTATGTTCACTTTGCAAGAGTTAATCTGAGCTCACCCTCATAAGAGAGTACCACCTGGCCTCATAAGAGCTGTCTGTCCTAAAGCATGGTCACAGCCACATAGAGGGCATAGCTGACAGCATCCTGAACCATGTCCACCCTGCCAGCTGCACCCTGCTACAATGCTGAGAAGCAAAGAGGGAGCTCTGCAAGATGACAACGATCCTGACCACAAAACATGCTGCCAACATGACATCTTATTATCCCTTGCTCCCATTATGGTATTCCTGTCTTTAGTTGTGTTAATGTGCTGCTCAAGCTCACAAAGCACAGGTGTTAACATCAGCTGGACGGGGACAAAAAAAGTGCTTCATAATGGACCTCAACATCAACTCAAAAACAAAATGTCACCAGTCTGTGGGTAAATCACTCTGCTGGGAGGAGAGATACTGAGGAGAGGATGTTTTCTTGAGCTTGATTTTTTTGTTATTGTGTCAGTAAATCCAGGGACTTGATAAAAGTGTCCAGTGTCAGTGCAGATGTAATTGCTGCCAATTTTCTCAGACACCAATCTGAGGAAACAAGGCCATTTGTTTCATCTATTGTCTGGGAGCTGTCATTATGACCTTTAAAATCCTTAGTCCCGTTTGAGCTCAGTTAATGTGACACTTGAAGTCTTTACTGTTGATTGCTTGTGATGTCTGGGATGATGGAAGTAAAGCTTATTCACACTGTGAGACAGATGAAACGTAAAATACACAAAACACGACTGGAACTGAACAAAACACTGAGCTGACATTTACTTCCACTCGCTTGAATACTGTTGGGGAAGAATTATTAACCTTTAATAATGTGCTCTTTCAGACTGAAATAATAAAAAGAGAATTTAAAGAAATTATAGTCAACTTATGAATCCATCCAGTTTGGTCTTGGCCCAGCTCACGGTTGCCATGACAAAACAAAGTGAGCAGGTCGCAATCCTCATGGGACCCCAAAGTGAGATATAGTGACACCACTGGGTCCTAGGTGTGCTCGGCAAGTCACAGCTAAAGAGGAGACTTTCTCAGTGGGAAGGAGGAGTGGGTCCACTTTAATTTTAAACCCTAAGCTCTTTTCACAATTACATTTCAATATAAATCCAATATCACTGGCCCTGACAGGTACTCAACTTCCCAGTGTCATGCTCCTAGGGTGCATATAATGCAATGCCCACTTCATTACACAATCAAACTGGGTAAATTCCAAAACTCAGCTGTTCATTTGTGTCCTGCAAGTGATCATGTCAGACAAAAGACAGGCAGTAAAGGTGCATCAGTGGCATCACAGTGGTCACTGCAAATACAATTACAGCTTTTTATCATGCAAAATACTAGACTTTGGACTTCTGCCCTTCTGTTCTATTCCACTCATCAAAACTTTTAGTGTTTCAGACTGTGGGTCATTTGAAATCTCTTTTCCACAGGCACAGGCGTTTGAAGAACAACAGATTAGAGCTATTCCTCAGGATGTTCAATCAGGACACCTGTTGACCATGAAAACCCAAACTTCAACAAAGCAGGCAGCCTCTGATCTCCTGCCAGATCAAGCTCTAAGACTTAGGGTGCTTTCACACATAGACTTTAGTTTATTTGAATTGAATTCTAGTTTGTTTTCCTTCTCGGTGCGATTAGTTTTGTCTGGTGTGAACACGGTAATTGCACTTGAGTGTGCACCAAAACAACCACACTGAGAGTCCCTAAAAGAGGCGGTCTCGCTCTGTATCATCTAGTGAACTCTGGTGTGGTCCTCCTGGTGGGAAAGCGTACAAAACGCTATGAAACACGTTCTCTGAGGGCTTTGGCTAGTGTGTAGATTATAATTTATTATGTTTGTACACCAGAAACATAGTGATTGATTAACCACAGACAGATGTGAAAACGTGAGGAGGTGCAGTGCCTCACAGACATCACTTCTGATGTCTTTTGCAGGTAATATAACTTATAATAAACAATAATCAGCAGGACGACCAACCTGCACTAACATTTATTGTGAAATCTCCTGTCACAGAAACGTGCAGTAGTGCCCAACAAAGGACCTTCTTCTGCCTTCTGCCTCCTTCCAACTGCTGCTCACCCCCATGTTTGGGTTTCCACTATGACAAGCTCCTAATACCTTCAGACCACAGCAGTGGTGATGAGTAATGTTTCAAAGAAGGGTGATCCTGACACCATCTCACTTCCCTTGGTTTGTTACCTGGGCTTAAATACTAAATATGTGTTTTGTGACGTACATTACATTCACCAACATTCTGAAAACACAGTGTTTTCCTTCCTGTAACAATTGTTTCAGCATCACTGGGATGTATTCTGGTTTCCTGGCAGAGACATTTGCCATTTTACTCTAATGATATTTTTATTTTGTTGAGCTGTTCTTGTCTCACTGTTCTCCAGAGACAAAGTGTTATAAAGTCGGACTGAAGCTCCATCAAAAATGTGGGGATTTAAGCTTCTTACTTCTCTCCCTGCCTCTAATACACATGCCAAAATAGCTGCACCCACTGCTATCATCTGTTATTTTGATACACATATGCTCAGGTATGAATATAGACACAGTTTACCACTCTATTGCATATGGCACTCTTTTTATTTTGCATACAGCCACACAGCTTGTTCTCATTTACTGTTTTCTCTCTGCTACAAGCATACAGAGGATGAATATCAACACAAACTCACTCACACATCCCTGAGCACACCCTCTGGCCCAGCTTCACCTCTTCACTTCCCCCCAGGGTCCTTCCCGTGCTCTGGGTGTGTTTGTTGGCTGCAAAGATATCTTTTAACTAAAAATGTGGGTGTCTTCCTGTCAGCATCCCCCTCGTGTTTGACTACTTCCAGCACGCTCTCTTTACGCTCTTTACACAAACATGTGAAGGCAGAAATAATCTTATTGTTTGAGTTAATCCCAAGTGGGCAGAGCTACAGAAACAAAGCTCCTCTCAACACTTGCACTTGGCAAAACTTGAGTCACAAAGAAGGATTTATTGTTTGAAATGTATTAACATTGCTATTTATTATCTTGTAAGGTCAAGAGGTGACAAAGTTTAGCTGGACAGCTCCAGGTCTTTAATTAGGTTAGTAGACTAAATTCTAGCAGCTGTCCATCCTGGAAAAGGGTTGCACTTCATGAGGTTTCTTCCATTTTCTCACCATTAAAAGCTTGTTTTGTTGGATTTGACAGAAGATTTTACCACGAGCTAAAATGTGATTTGGGATATTGGGCTGTAACCAATTTATCACAATTGGTTTTGAAATACATAAATCCATTTGGTCAGATTGAACTTTTATCAGTAGGAGCCTCTTTCTCTTCTTTGTTTCTGTAGCTACTGACTTGTAAATCAGACCTGTTCAGTAAATAGGGCAGTTTTTGGTTTTGCTCATGTGTGGCTGTAAACAGTTAGAGCGTAGTTGGCAGCATTAATAGGGTCACTGTCTTGCTAAATAGCTAGCGAGCTAGCTTGCAGGGGTGTCCAAGGAAAAATGCATTATTGATTTTTGAGTTCTAATCATCTCTATAGGACTAAAAAAGCAACTCAAAACCTTAAAACTTTTAACATAGCAACAGAAATCAGCTTAGTCCTGTTAAAAGAAATAACTCATACCTATATATGATTCATGCACATACAAAGAACTGCTCCAAACAATGGAGTTTCTGTGTCAACTTAAAATAACAAAGCACAACAAATTTGCCAATACTGAACATGAACAATTCTGTAGTGGAGTTGTGGTAATAAGAATGTCCTTTATGTCGAGGTGGAATTTTGCAGTGTTTCAAGCACCATTTTCAAATGTCAGAGGTGCAGTTTAGGGCCCTACTGGAAATGCTACTCCCAATGTAGGAAATATCATGATCCAACAGACCCTGACCAACACAATTTCCATCTAATGTGTTAGTTATTAGTGCACTGTAACACCGCTGATACAGACTGTAGGCCATACTCAGCACTAAATAGTAATACTATTATATTAGATTTAGTAATATAATTACCCTCATTCTATTCCTGTTCTTCCTCCATGCTCTGAACTATCCTTGGCCCAGTGTGTGAATGGACATTAGTTTAGTGTGTTTGGCGAGCTACTGGAAAATCCAATGAATAAGTGATTAGGAAGAGTGAATATATCACAATACAAATACTCAGCAGCAAACGTTAAGTCATGTTGGTTTAGCCTCAAGCTAACCATGGCACTGCATGCTATCAATGCACATGTGCAGCTGTTAGCATGTCACTACATGTTTTTGTTTTTTTTCTTCAAGTAAGTGACATATTTGATAATGTCAGCTGGCACATCATGAAAACAACAAATATATTAGCTGATATATATCACACTTCCCTAGTTAGGAAGGTACAACTGAAATGTGATTTCCATTTGTTGGATCTGAAGCATTTTATTGCTGAACATTTGTTTTCACACAGATGTTTTATGAAATAACTGCATCAATGTACAGTTTTCCTCTTCCATTACACACCAGGAAATAAACTTCTTTAACATATGAAATATTCCTGCCTGCTGTGAAATGGCTTTAATTCTTCAAAAAGTGAGTGTGAACTCGATGTCTCTCATTTCACATTCAGCACGACTGCTGCGGAGCCTGTCAGTGTAACTGCCTGTGTTTAGTTTCTGTTTTATAAAGCGTGCGTCTGCTTCTGCTCATACATGTGCCCAGGTCGCATGAGGTGAAGGGACGAGGACACGCTGATTGCAAGCCGGGACTGGGAATGCATCACCAATCCCCAATTATAAGTTTTACAAAGAGCACTCCAAGTGTATGTTTTAACCTGGAGGCCACAGGTCAGCAGACAATTAGAATCATGGGGGGGAAACTTTTCAATGAGAGTGAAAAACTAACCTTGAAACTGACAAATGGAGCTCTTTGTTCAGTGAGTTGGCTTTCATGACCACGCTGTCATTGCAGAGTTATGTTATCTTTTTTGTTCTCCGCTGTAGATGCCCTCACTGGCCAAGAATCTACTCCGCATTAATTACTGATTGTGGATGCATGCTAATTAACGTCGTCGTTCCAAAAGACAGAAATAGACGGGGCTCTGATGTTAGCACTCTGTGGTCACATACTTCCTGGGAGATGACCCGTGATGAGCAAGGAGGTGAGTTGATGTTTCGTTACGTAAAGCAGCAGATTAGAAGATGCACCGGTGGTTTTTGGCGTCCTCTTATCTCAGTTAGAGGAGTGTTATGCTCCATATGACATCAGGACGAAATGAAAATGTGTATTGACAGATTCACTCTTACTTGTTGTTTTCCATTTACTTCATGCTCTGTCGCACGTTAACAGAAATATAATTCTGCATGATCTTGGCCAATAGAATGGGTTTATTCTATTGAGCTTGGACCTGCTGTGCATGACTTAAAAAAATAATTTTGGGTGTTTTCTATTTTCAGCTGGTGCTGTACGTGTGTACTCTGGCAATAGGGCCTAGTAAACAGAGGGCGTCCAGTTTTAATGTGGTCCTTGTCACTTCGATGAGAGCTTTCTCAGTTCGGCTCTCTGGTCATGAGTTTCGGCCAGAGCCATCTTTTTAATAAGGAACAGGGACACAGTGACAGGGGTTAGCTGACCTGATACAAACCATGCCAGAGTCAGTATTATGTCCTACTGTTCTGTATGTACACACTCACTGAAACACAGACCCTGGAACCCACACACACCAATAATACACAAGCCCCACAGAGACAGATCAAGTCAGACACAAATGACTAGCTAGGCTCTCTTTGTGTCAGAAGCAATTTGAAGTGCCTGCTGTCGACTGCCAGGTCTAGAACACACACAGGAGCTTCTCCTCGTTCACTCATATGAGCACGCTGAGAGCCTCCATCTGCACCAGGGTATCACCTGCTAAGTGTTTCCTGCTGGGTTAAAAAAAGGCATTTAGACCATTGTGTAGAAAAAAAACACTCACATTTATAACACTTTACACTCTTTACCCTGTCAATTAATTATACAATTCATTGATGAGATTTTTAATTGTTGTTCTGAGTCTCTACTGAAACGGTTTTGGATGATGTTGGTCTAACACACCAGCACTGGAACAGTGGGTGATTGCTTATTTAGGAAACTACACTCAAACACAGCATCATTTCCTAATTTGCTCTCGATTCTCTATGCGAGCACATGAGTATTTCCATTTCATGCCACATTATACCTGTACTGCACTGCACTTACTCCTGATAATGTATGGAGCAGCTACTAGTGACAGTATTATGCAATTTTACAGCCACCAGAAGAGCTTGGTTGAGGTTATTGCAGCAGTGTAGCTAATTAAGTGTAAACTACTGAAAATTTGCTCAGTAAAATGCATAAAGGCTCAATAAGTCATCACAAATAACAATCTAATATTTTTAATATATAATTGGATATTGCTAACAGTGACCATTTTGCCATTAAGTACAGTATTCAGGCACTTTTTGAATCCAATTATGTCAAACCCATGACAAATACTGATTTATAAAATTAGCCAGATGCTGAATATGAAAGAAAAAAATAAAATCCTGACTGATACAGTTAAACTACATTTAGAAAGTGTGTCAGGTTTATACTAATATTTGTTTCAGGCTTTCATAAACGTACTGAAAGGAAGGTAGAACACTGAAAATCATCCCAGCAAGCACATTTTGTGGAAACGAAGAATAATGACCACACCACTACTGATACTACAGTAATTATCAAAAGAGCCAAACCTACTGGGATGACACACTCAGCCTGTCCTGTCCAATCAACCAGCTAATTATGAAATATGCAGTTTTTATTTGCCCGTGTTGAACAGTACTACTAAATGTAACAAAGCTCATTTTGCTGGTAAAGACTAGAGTAGTTTGAAAGAATTCATACTGCAGGTGTGATGCCACTTCAAGCATCTGTGGAGACACTTGACAGCTCAAAGCGGCACTAATGATATTCACCGAGGAAGCATCTACGTGGCTGTTGTGACAAAAACTCTCGTTTGTATCCAGTAACGATGAACGAGTCGGGCGAGGTGACAGTTCCCTTGGACTGAGTGGCATTCGCTAACAATTCACCGGCAGGAGAGAAACTGGTGCACACTCACTTGGCTCGCAGGGCAGGAGAAAAGCTGAAGTGAGTTCTCACTTGGCATGGATGCGAGTGTGTAGGCGGTGCAAAGGCAGGCAGGGCAGAGCATGCACCGATACCTTAATTTACTCAGTGTGTATGAAGGGTTTTTGTTTCCAAATCCAATGTGTGCTATTGAAGAGCAAAAAAAAAAAAAAAAGAACTTTAACTGCTGGAAACCAGCCTTTAAAGCTGCACTATGAGAACTGATCAGTTTTTACATATATACTGTATGTAAGCCTATTTTTACACTGCGCAAGACGATAAAGGGAACACAATCATTCCAATGTAAGTCCAAGTCTATTAGACTTCTGGGATATCAACCTGTCCAGTTATGAAGCAACACTGATTGTGAATCAATTTCACCTGCTGTTGTGCAAATGGAACAAACAGGTGGAAATTAGAGGCAATTAGCAAGACAACCCCTATAAAGGAATGGTTCTGTAGGTGGTGGCCACAGACCATTTCTCTGTCTTCATCCTTTCTGGCTGATTTTTAGTCACTATTGCATTTAGCCAGTGCCCTCACCACTAGAGGTAGCATGAGGCGGTGTCTCAAGTTGCTCAGGTTGTACAGCTCATCCAGGATGGCACATCAATGCACACTGTGGCAAGAAGGTTTGCTGTGTCTCCCAGCACAGTGTCAAGAGCATGGAGGAGATACCAGGACACAGGCCTCTACACTTGGAGAAGGTTCTGCTGCCTGCAACATCCTCTAGCATCACCGGTTTGGTGGTGGGTCAGTGATGGACTGAGGAGGCATTTCCTTAGCAGGTCGCACAGACCTCAATGTGGCCAGAGGTGCCCTGACTGCCATTAGGTACCAGGATGAGCTCCTCAGACCCATTGTAAGACCATATGCTGGTGCAGTGGGCCCTGGGTTCCTTCTGATGCATGACAGTGCTAGGCCTCATGTGGCTGGAGTGTGTCAGCAGTTCCTGCATGATGAAGGCATTGATGCTATGGACTGGCCTGCCTGTTTCCCAGACCTGAATCCAATCGCGCACCTCTGAGACATCATGTCTCATTCTATCCACCGACACCCAGTCGCACCACAGACTGTCCAGACTGCCTCCACGTGGAGGCCACACACACTACTGAACCTGATTTTGAATTGTCTTGAGGAATTTCCACAGATGTTGGATCAGCCTGTGATCTGACTTTTAAACTTTTATTTTGAGCATGATTCTGAATGCAGATCTCCATGGGAAAATGATTTTGATTTCACTTTTATGTTATTTTGTTTTCAACGCATTCCACTATGTAATAAATAAAGATTTTCAAATAGAAGATTTTATTCATCGAGATCTAGGATGTGTTGTTTAAGTGTTCCCTTTATTTTTTTTGAGCAGTGTTGTTATTTTGACAAGCACTTTAATATGCAGCGCTCCTGTAACTTGTAACTTTATATAATACTACTGAATATATATTTCTACAAATCATTACCTGTGTCATTTATTAGTAACATTCAAGCCAAAACATGTCAAGTAATATTCTTTAGTATTGGCAGTTACAATGTTTTGGCCACATTAGGGAAGTGATTAGATGCAAGATGATTCATGTGGGTATGTGGTTTCCTGTTTACACCATATGGAGCACTGTGAGTTCTTCCAGAATGATTCAACCTCGCACTAATTTCACCAGGCCACCAAACATTTTCCCTGTAGAGCTGTGAAAGCACTCTTCAGCCAACTATTCTATTCTGCAAAGATTTTTGGGGAGAAAACTTGCAGCACTGTGTATTGCCTGAAAAAGAAACCGAATATCAACACAAATATTCTCAATATGGTGAAGTCTAGTGAGGGGAGCATCATGAAATTGCACTGCTTTGCATCCTCTGGGTCTGTCTGTCAGTGTGGAGGGAAAATATCCTACAGGACAATATCATGGTTGTAAATCTACTACATGCAGACCTGAACCCTACAGAGATGCTGTAGAATAGCCTCTAGAGAGCAGTTCACACCTGACAGAATACAGCCGATCTGAAGCAGATGTGTAAGGAAGAAAGTCCAAAATGCAGGTCTAATCTGCAGCTACCATTACACTCTTTATAGGTTACTGCAGCAAAAAGAGGTTCAACCTGTTTTTAAATAACTTTTTCCCATCAGCACTTTAGGGAGTGTGTTCAATAAGAACAGAAAAAGAAAAGGAAAAAAAGTTTAAACACATTGTGTTTATCTATTCTTGTGACATTTTGCCAGGTGATGTAGGGAGAATCAGGTGCAGACATTGTACCGGGTTGTGTGTTCATACATGAAGGACATGGCTTGAAACTGTCCAAGAGAAATTTTACTTGATTATTCACATTTGGGTAGAGGTTCTGGGGACTAGGGGTCACCAAACTCATTGTGCTCATGAACTATACCAGAAAAAATGGGGACAAAGGTTCCTGGTGGTAACAGTCACATGCTCCATAACGACCAGCAGAAACAACCAGATGTGCTTCAAATCAAACCACTATCTTCTATGCAGCAGAGTGAAGAATGTCTGATTTATTTGGACATACGCCAACAATAAAGAGTCTGTTTTATTGTCTTGGTTGTGAAGTCACAAATCAACAAACCATCTCAGGACGAATAGAAACTTTCTGATTGGAATCCCAAACAGTCATTATGTGCTTTCTCCAATAAACACTGGTAATAAACACTCAGTGTAGTAATTTTACAGAAATAAGTAATGCATTTTAAAATGTTCATTATGTTCCAATAACATCTGAAAGCAAAATGATTAGGTATGCCCCACTGTGTTATTATCATACATCAGTTACTGCCACTTGTAATTTCTGTGCTCAGTATTTTCCAAACTGCTGTTTCTGGCTGACAAAAGAAAATTTATTACATCTTAATATAAAACCAAGGGATCATGGTATATTTATTAGCAAAAAGTCCATCTTGTTCATTCTACTTGAAAGTGGAGAAGAGCTGACACAGTATTCATGCGCAAACAGACAAACAAAAATAAATGAACTATTTTTTATTTCTTATTAATGTCATCAAATTTGCTGATTGTTAAACAACTATGTGCATGTTTTAGCCAGTTTACATACCAGGTGTGACTAAAGGTTGTTTGATACTACATCCTATTGACTGCATCGGTGCCCAGGTATAGAATCGTCTCTTCTAAAAGAAGAACAGAGTGGACAGTCGGACACATGATATAAGAGAACACCTGCTGGTTCATGGTTTCTAGAAGCAGCTGATGGTTCACACAGGAGCTCTGACGTTAGCACCTTTTTGATCTGGAACCTAAAACTGGTCCAAAAGTTCTCAAGCAGAATTATAGAATGTGTTTTTGATTAAACAGCCGGTAGCTTCTGTGCAGCACGAAGAGATAAAAGTTTGATTATCTTTTCCATTGTGAATGCAGCTTTAGTTTATGTATGCAGATGCCTTGTGGAACCAATTCATTAGCTTGGAATTATGAGGTCCCATCTGCATGCAGAGCAGTTTTGCCATTTTCAAGAGTGGATAAAAACGCTTTAGCATGTGCATATTTTAAATCAGAACTGGATATTTTCAACTGGCCCTTTTTTGCTCTTTTTCTGCCAACAGAACAGGCACAGAAAGACACAGCTCACCCAAAAATAAAATATACTCTCTATATAACTAGTATTACTAATAGTAAAAGAAGTGGAAAACACGGAAAGTCCATTGTTGTTTAATACAAGAAACAGAAATTAAAGAAACTTGATCTGTTTCCTACTCTCAGTCAATTGCAAAAGTTTGAATTATGTGCGATAGAGGGCACGATAGCAAACATAAGTACACAGAAAAACAATCATAGGATAACTGGATTAGTACTGGACAGCGATTTAGAAAGATCTCTCCTCTTGCATAAAGAGCAGATCTGAAGCCAACAGAATCCTACATAAAGCACATCACCTCCAAAATTGGCAAAATATTTTTATTATATTTTAAGAGACAGTTCTGATAAAAGCTTTTTCTATGACACTGAAGATTTTGATACTAATGGAAAAACGTGTATGTTTCGATCTTCAGACAAGAATGGGTGCAGTGTGTGGGAACACGATGTAGTGAGGTTTGGTCACATCCCTGACACACACAGCACATGAACAAACACTGAGATGTTCTCCTGCTCTCCTGGTGAGCTGCATAAGAATTTAGTTTTGTTTGTAACAAAGGACATCAAGACTTTCCTATATTGGACTGTTCACTGTGACAAATGTTTTCCATTTAGTGCAGGAAACACATGAAGAACAGTGGTTCATAAGAGCTTATCTTTGAGGCTGAAAAACATTTTTGTAATAATAGAAGGACACTTTCTTAAAAAAAATAATAATAAAAAAATAAAGCTTTTTTCTACTCTACTGCATAAGAACCTTTGCACTTTTAGCTCCAAAGAAAATAAGTGATTTAATGCACTCAATTTAGTTAGTAGGGAAGCCTGATAAAAAGCTCCCAAAGGACTTGACAGAAATAAGCTCCTAAATGTGCTTCATGTTTATTTATTTACCCCCCACCCCAGCTCCAAAAGAGATGTTGTCTGCCGTTGACCCGGATAAAGCTGAAAGTTAATACTTTTACTATGAGGTCTTGCCATGGGCTTATTCAAGGGAATCTCATGGGCAAGCAAAAGGATTATATAATTCAGGGATATGTAACTTTGATGTAAGTGGGCAGAAGAAAACTTTGTGGTCAGATAGTGCTGAGCACAAATGTGTTTGTGCATGTGTTCACTGAACCGACATGCATTCAGCTCATATGTCTGTATACATGATGTAACGTGGTTGTAATAAATGACTGCACTGTGCTGCCACTCTGTAAGCAGCTGGGTTATTTATAGATACTGAAATATTGACAAGGTTGGTGAACTTCAGCAAAGTTTGTCTCTGTCACAGAGACTAACGATCCTGATGATGGACCACGTGGACTCTACTTGGTTGTAACTGTGTTTGATTCGTAACAAAGAAAGAAAGTTATCTCTGTTCTTAGTTGGTCTAGATTTCTGCCTTTGTCCCTTTAAACGGTCAACAAGACTTTTAAAACGACGAGCACAACTGTTGTTACTTCTACACTCTGCTCTGCTTCTTCTCTTACACTCATTTGTGAATATAAACTCTGTGGATTGTGTTAAAACTCCTACACTGGCAGCAAAACAAGACATGAACACAACACTGACATAATCCTGATGTGAAGTTGCTGGAAGAAGTCATTAACATTCTCCTGGAGTAGTGTCTCTGCTGTACTTATTAATCTATGTGCAATTTTCACTTTTCCATGTTCTCTGTTTTGGTCTTAACCAATTCCTGAAGGAATTCTCTTCCTATTTCGCTGCTAAATGCTCCATATGCTCACCCGTAGCTTGGCTCGCACAGTGTTCGGTGCTGGACACGTAGAATACAGTGGTGATATAAGAGCTTTGCTGCTGAGCACAGCTGCAGTGTCGGTGAGAGCAGAAGCAGTGAATCGGATCTTGTTAAGAACGGAGCATTAACAGTTTAGTTGATTTGTTCTTGCAATATTGGTCAAGTGGCTTTTATGCTGATGTGAAGAACCTCACTGTGAATTGCAGTTGTGTATGAAAGGTACTATGTAAATAAAAAAAAACCTGATTAAATACAATGGAGGCAACCGGACTTAAATTTAAAAAGTATAAACGCTACAGTTACAGATCCTTCTGTATTGTTCCAAATAGGGGGAGGATATTAAATGAATTACTGACAATAAAAACTACTGAAAACAATAACTCTACTTCTGCTATGGAGTCTGTCCTCTATACCTGCACTGTTACAACTCTCCTGCTAATACTGTACATGTCATTATGTAACTTAAGAGCAATCAATCAATTTATTTTTTTTTTATCAGTTGTTTTCCCAGGAAGAGTTTAGAGAAACTAGAATAAGATTCAGATCCTACATGATCATAGTTTCCATCAAACAGCTGTGAGCAGTATAGAAAGATTATTTACAGAAAGAAGAGCTGGCAAAAGTAATAGGAACAGAAGCTATGGATTTATTTTTGCAAGGCAAGAACAAACACAGGGATGTCCTGGATGGATACATTTTCAGCCTGCTTGAGTTTTGACGACGACTCCAAATACCCGAACACCCACAGTTCACAGAAGCTTAAGTCTTTCTTGTCTTTCTGCAAATTTTATTGGGAAAAAGTTGAAGCAAGGATTTGTGTGAGCACAGAGCAGTTACCAGCACTCAGTGAAGTGTATGCAGAAAATGTGATCAGTTTCACCCCTGTGGGTTTTTAGGAGAGACTGAGAATAAATGTGAAGCTAGAAGATTCCACTGACCATAGCCTGCAGCATAACAAGCTTTTAAAGTGAGCAGGAAGTCGGCTGGCATCACTTTCTGCTCCTGGAATAGCAGAAATAAAATTGCCCCATTTAGAATGCACGGATGTCATTCTGCTGTTTAGAATCCTTTTTCAATATGGCTTCATAAATACCCACACTGTCACCCACCATTCTCTCCTCGACACAAAGCAATATCGACCGTGAGCTATCGACCCCGACTGGCCCCAAATCTGAGCAGGAGACAAACTGGTGCGCTTGCCAAAGCAATTAAAAGCCCGGCGAGACTTTCCACGGTTTGTCTTTACGAGAAGAAGCATCAATACAAACAGTAGAAAAAGAAAAAGTTCATTAAAAAGACAGTGAGAATAAAGAAGAGAAATCACACACCAACTATCTTTTCTGGAGAACGCAGGTTTGTGCCGTAGGGCACCTCACTTTAAAAGCATTCACACACTGTACTCATATCAGAGGATTCCCAGAATATGTCTACTGTCTCCTGAGATACAGAATCTCAATTTCAAGGTGCTCGCACTATGTCTGAGCCAATGTAATAAAGCATACAACTACTGCTAGAACGCTTCAATCACCTGACGTCACACAAACCTACAGTGGCCGTGAACAGGATGCTCTGGAGCGAGCTTTCATTGTGTATTGATCTGTGTTGTCCCTGTGAGAGGGACTCATGGGAGCCGGGGCTCATTAATCAAGCTGACACTCAGAGTGACACACGGGGCTGAGGCAGCAGCATCGAAGCACAGAGACGCTGCTATGAACACCTTTTCTTTTTCTGTCTCCCTGTCCTAATTCTCCCGGGCTGCCTGTGAGCCACAAGAAATGCTGTGACTGTGAGTTGGCGATGTCAGTACAGGCTTCACAGTCACCTTACACATTTGTTTCACCACCATTCAGTCCCCAAAGTCTTTCTACTCATTCATTTTCTTTGTAGGCAAGAGGTTTAATCTTTGCCTTGGAACACAACCTTCTGTCAGGATGTGTGAAAAGTGTAAATGGTTGAAAAAGGCAAATACACAAGGCTGCTTGTTAAATCTGGAGTGGAAAGTCAGTGAGAGTCAAATTTCCATGCAGAGCAGAAAAACAGCCTCATGCTGGTCACCAGCGTCAGGTTGGTGGCTGGCATGAGGCATGATGCAGCTCCAGTCTGCTGGAGTCACACCAGCAAAAGCAAACGATGGTTGGTTGACTTTGTCACTTTTGTAGTGACTAATGACATTCAGTGTAAATGCAGTATGTGTCAGTGTAACAACATGCAGTAAAGCTCTATCTTATACAGCCTTCTTTGTTATGAACTGAAATGATCCAATTCAAACGATTAATGAACCTGTACTGGGGTCGAGGTGACAGGTTAAAAATAAATGATCACATCACACGTCTTCTACAACGCGCTCAGAGAAGAGACCTTGATTTAATTAGCAGTGAAGCTCCACAGTAAAGACATTTTTTATTGCAGCATCTTTTTTTAATGTAATTTGATGAGGATTAATAAAAGGGCTCATGTTTTGCGGTTTGATGTTACATACGACTAATTCTATAATTAAGGCTACATGTCAGGTCCATGGGTTGTATTTACCATTTTTACTATTATTTACTTGAAGCAATGATCTGATTTTTATTGGGTCATATTTCTCCTTCATTTAATACAAAAAGTCAGCAGACCACATTTATCTTGCAAAAAATGTATAGTCTATAATGCAATTTGCTATTTTTGTCTGATTTCCTAAATTTCAGGTTTTGCTCTTCAGATTAACTCTGAAAAACATGTTTTTGAATCCAATTCTCATTAATATTTGTTCAAAATATTGATTACAATATAAGAAAGGTGTTTTAAAAATGATTTAGCTTATCATGTAAATAAGATCGTCCACTTTATATGCATCCCGGAAATCTTTCAACTGTGTTACCCATTGAACAAGTCCTTAGAGATCAGCAATGTGTTCAACACCATGTGATGTCACTTCCTTTTGGGAGGAAGATTTGAAGACAGTGTGGTAAGTTACCACTCCTCCTCTTCAATATTTTATTAATATTATTTGGTAGACATGGAGAGTGTTAATTGATCATCAACTGTTTTTACAACATGTTCTTGTGAACTTGCTTTATATTAACAAATATGTAGGGGAAGTACATTAAAACATGAGTTGATCAAGGTAATGTGGTGAGTTTTCACAGGTCTACAGGAAGCACAAGGCCTTAAAAAGGCAGCTGTGTCTGCTGTAACACAGCTGATAGGGATCAACATGCTTAACAAAGGTAGTTGTCTTTTGTCATAATTTTGCTCATATTAAGTGTTAATGGTGGCAATAAAAAATACATTAAGCATTGTTATTACTCAGAAGTTACATAGTAATTTCATAGTAATTGCCTAAAAACACATTTTGTATTAGATGGTATAAACTCAACTGATCTATACTATATATTACAGTGGTTTCACATTGAGCCTGGTTCTGCTGCAGGTTTCTTCCTTTCTTAAAAAGGGAGTTTTTCTTCTCCACTGTCTCCCTGTGCTGCTGAAGGGGGATTTCTGTATTATTTAGTTGTATTTTAAGGTCTTTAACCTTAAACAGTGAAAAACAAGTGCCTTGAGATGACTTTTGTCATGAATTGGTGCTATATAAATAAACCTGAATTGAATTGAAATTACCATAATAGAGAGAACAGAGTTAATAGAATACCCTAACAAAAATTATTTTAAGTCAAAATCTTTAATGTCTATGTAGTTTTAGTATACTTGCAAGTATACTATTTAAATACTTTTGGACTAAATTGGCTTTTAGTCCCAAACTTTTTAGTTTGTAAAAGTAAACTTGAAGTACACAGACTTTATATATACTGTTAGTTCACCGGTGATGTAATAATAGTATTCTTTCAGGATGATCATAATATTCTCTTAAAGTAAACTTTATAACTTCTGAATAATAGTTTCCACACAGTATGGCTTCCTACCATGTTGATGAACTAAAGCATGTCCATCATCACACCTGCGCAAGTGGAAGTAATAATTTTAGGTATAAGTTAAAAGTTTATAATTTTATTTAGTTTAGTTATAATTTAACCAACCACATTTAGTTTGTTTAAAAGGCTAAACACCACGTCACACAACATTCTATTAATTTATAACCGTAATAGTTGTTTGTATATAAAGGTAAACTAGTTAAATGCATGCTGGGCAATTCTATATACTTGTCAGTATACTTAAGTACAAGTACAGGCCAAGTATACTTAAGCTTTTCTATGCACTCAGTTTACAGCATGTATACTTAAATACTACATTGTCTAGTAAACCTCTGATGAGTACATAAAGTACATATCAGTTGATCTCATCATCTTAACTGCATGACAATTAATGCGTCTGCTAACACTAGCATTAGCCACTCCGGAGAAACACCGTCCTCTGCAAGGACACACGAACCGAAATCTGCTGTGCCTGGCTGCCACAGCACTGCTAACACTAGCCAGTAACACTAGCATTAGCCGCTGCAGAAACCACTGATCTGAACACTGAACCAGCATAGCCACTCTGCTCTTAGAAGCCTAAGCCTAGTGCTTAGCAGTGGTCATTAGGCCTCTGACCTCTTCTTAATCACATATACAGTAGATATGTAGTAGAAATATAGTAGGCAATATTTCGGGGACTATTGATGGTGGTGACAATAATAAGCATTGTCAGAGAAGCTAGCAGCAAAAGCTTGATTTTAAAAAGTCCATTAATGTGTTATTTCTGTAGATCATCTTTTAAAATTATAAACAGTAATTTTCTACTATTATCTGGTATCTGGTATCCTGTCAGTGTCTGACTGTCATGTAACGTCCACAAATCCAACACTCCTTTCCCAGAGTTGCTACCACAGTATTTTTAAATACCTTGGATATAACGGCCAGGTGGAATCCTAGGGCGCAGTGCCTTGAGTCCAGACTGAAGTATTTGACTAAAGTATTTGGACAAAATGTCCAAAGGCAGCATAAGTGCTTAGAAATAACACAGACAGTCTTGTGTCTAGAAAATATCTGGTTTAATTCCCAAGACAAAGAAAAGCCAAATTATTGCTTCTACCAGTATCAGACAGCAGAGCTGGAATTAAATATCAGAGTGTCGTTGACATGTTTGCCGTGTGGAGAACAGCCTTAATGGTGAAAGGAAACGTCTGGACTAAGAGGAGGACATGCCATATAATATGGTTCTAATAAACACTTGACCAGAATCAGATTAATGCTGCGAAAATGAAGCTGATGAAAACACGCCACTACATGCACACCACATCTGAACATGATTGTAATACTCAGGTGTGAACCAGAGCCGCAGGTGAGGATGATGCAGACTTTTCCTCGTGGACCTTCAAGATGGAAAGAGCTGTGGTTGCTAGGAGACTTATGACACACATGCGAAACGTCTGCATGCTGTACTGTACTAAATTTCCTTTTACGACTTTCCCCCACATTTTGCCACCGGTCTACACAAACAGGGGCAGTTGATGGCTGATGTCACCACGTTCCACATGAATCTCCCACCATCTCTCTCCGTCCCATCATCCTCTTTGTGATGCACTTTCCTTGCAATTTTCATTCTCTCTTTTTTTTTGCCCTTTGTGATGCACTTTGTGACAAACCTGGTTGTTAAAAGCACTTTATAAATAGACTTGTGTTGCTTCGATTCTGGTGAGGGAGCCAGTGACATGCAGGGACATTGTTGGCTGTCACCACCAAAGGCAGCTAGAGAGGGAAGTTTGGAAACCATCCATGCACTTTCCAGAACTATCTAAAGCCTAAGAGGCAGCAGCGAAACAAAGTCAACAACAGCTATTTGAAATCTGCACAGTATTCAGGGTGACCTCAGCGAGAGGAAAATATGATCAAAATTCTTGGCTAAAGAATTTTTGGCTTGTCGCTTGCATCAAACATTGATACACACTATGAAATCAAAGTCAACATCCTGTGGCTATTTTTCTGAGGTCATATTAGTTTGGCGATAACTAATGGAGGACACAAGTGTAAATAAAGACTCGTAAAGTTAAATATATAGACATTAACTGCAAAGCCATGGATCTTTATTGAAAACAGGCCAACAAACTGTTGAACCATACCCAGATAATTAGTGAAGGAATATTCACGGGAAAAAGCATGAAGTTTCATGCTGTGTTAATTATGTTTATCTTGCTGGTATAATTACTTTTAATACCTCCTGGTTTAAAAAAAAAGCCCAGGCATATCCAATTCCCCAGTAGAAAAGCTTTTCTTAACATAGCACCACAGTGGAGTGTCTCTGTTCATAATCTCCTGAGAGAAAAGTCATTTTAAAGAACCGCAGTCGTGTTTGTTTATTTCTACGCATCCACAGCACAATGGAGTCCTGCAACGCAGAGACCATGCAGAGACGCGAGAATGTAAGACTGAAATAGGCGGTTTGGAGCTTATTGATGCCCTGTCATGTTTCATTCCCTTTTCCCATCTGTTTACAATATGACAATGAGAAGATTGTGTTCTGGCATGGTATCCGGCGCATCATGATCCAGTGAGTCACAATCAGACAAAAACCTAAATCTTACCCTGCAGAAATGTACAGATTTAATGCATCACAAGGCAAAGCGAAGGATTTTTGTGATTCAGCCTGGAACATTATTGTTACTGACTCAGATAGTGCATATCACACAAACTGTTTGGTCGGTATGTACAGACTGGTGATGAAGCACAGGTATCGACACTGTTCAGTCACAAGAAAAAGAATCACAATTAGCAGAGGTGGTGAGTAACTAAGTACATTTAAGTACTGTACTATTGTACAATTTTGAGGTACTTTACTGGAGAATTTAAATTTTATGTTACTTTTACTCTAAATTCACTACATTTATTAGTTACTAGTTACTCTGTGCAACTTTAGATTCTTATGAAAATTTTATAAAGTACTAAAACACTGATGTATCATTTATGGATTAACTGTCACTACATCAGGTTAAAATCAGCTCCACCTTTACCCACTGCTGTTTCTGTTCCACAGTCTGTAGGTAACATCACATTTTACCATCAATAGTTACTAGTTACTGTTTCTGTTCCACAGTCTGTAGGTAACATCACATTTTACCATCAATAGTTACTAGTACTAGTTACTGTTTCTGTTCCACAGTCTGTAGGTAACATCACATTTGAACTGATCTGGACCAGACTCTACATTTACGTTATCAACACTGATGAAAATACTGTTTTCTTATTGAGTAATGTAACTTTTGTACTTTGTGTAAAATTTGGATCATGTACTTACTTACTAGTAGAATAGTACTTTTACTTGAATAGAAAAATTATGGGTTCTTCTACTTGTAGTGTTTTTTTTTTAAGCAAATATTTGAACTTTTACTTGAGTATTAAGTTTGTGTACTTTCTACACCTCTGGCAATTAGTGAAAGTCAGCAATGCCAACATCATACAGGTCAGTGGCAGAGCACCAGGCAGCTCTGAGTTATTGCTCAGCGCTCAACTCAAATTGCATCCTGCTCCACTCAAATCACACCCATATAATCCAAAAAAGTTGAACAAGGTGACATGAGCGCAATTTTGACTAATTCACATATTCACTGTCCTGCTGCTGCAAATATTCACTATAGCACTAGACGTGTATAAATCCAAAGCTGAAAATAGCCCAACAAATTGACTTTATCCTATTTGAGCACCGTGCTAAAAATGGCAGTGACAGGCTCTTTTAACCTTGAGCAATACAGAAAGATTTACAGTATGTCTTCAGTAGGGCCCCGAGTACTCTGCATTGGGCACCAAGCTATACTGATCAGTTGGTTTTCTACAGGGTTGCTTTACATTTGGATCAGAAGGTCCCTTTAATGACTAAAGCCACGTAAAAGAGAAAGGTGAGATGTGGCATTGTTTCACTGTTAAATCCTTCATTATCCTGGAAATAATGTTTTTCAGTATTGTTAAAAAACAAGGCTTTTACTGACCCAAAACTCTGATGGAGTGAAAGGTTTCGCCTCTTTGCCAACTAAACACTAGTTTCTCCGGCAGCTGTCAGAATAAAGAACTGTACAGATAAAATGGATACTGCTGTGCCCAAGGGAAGCAGAAAAATCTGGTCTGTGTTGGGTTTCCAAAGTAAAAAATATATTATAACATTTTGTTTTCCAGGAAAATATACACCGATCAGCCACATGACTGAAACCACTGACAAGTAAAGTGAATGATCTGATTATCTCAATACAGTGGCACCTGTCAAGAGATATACACCATTAGGCAGCAACTGAACAGTCAGTTGTTGAAGTTGATGTGTTCTGTCCAATGTTGACTGGGGTCAAACGTCTCTAAAATAGCAGGTACTGTATGCAGTGGTCAGTACCTACCAAAGTGGTCCAAGGAAGGACAACCAGTGAACCAGTGGCGTCTATTACAATTTAATGAGTAATGGCTCTAACTTGAAGTTTAAACATAAACCAACTGATATTTTTAGTGAAACAACAAAGACAACTTGTGGTTGCACGAGGAGGGACTGGACAGATCAGCCAGAGGCGATAGTGAAAATGCTGTGATTTTACCACACACTTTTTAATCACCCAAGGTTAAATATTCTCTCTGTAGTAGGTGGATACAGTACGTGTCTAAAAGAATTAATGTTAGGAGGAATAACATTACAATAGATGATTTTACTCATAACTTCCCAGGTGCATTTGTTAGCTAACGTGCTATTGTTAGCTAATGCTAGCTAACGTTAGCTAGCTGTAGCATTATGTTTGTGGTTGTCTACTCAGCACACAACATTACATGATGCACTAAGAAAGTCATGAGAAAAATCTAATGTCTGTCTGATTAACCTCAGGTGACCATGACAAACGTTTAGACACATATCCACCTACAACAGAGCCGATGATCCCTCATGAAGTATGCGGTAAAACACAAGCATTTTGATGATGGCCTAAGTTCAATTCTTTCATCTGTCTTCACTTTTACTGTCAGTAGCAGGAGTGAGATTAAACTTTCAGTTAAAGACATTTCTACTTCTATTCAGGCACCCAGTGACGTACCGAGGTGATGTTTTTGGTACATGATGTAGGCTGAACTCCAGCTAACACTGATGTAATCATGACGTTGGCTTACTCAACTCAGAAGACAAAGGATCGGATGCTGATGCTGGGAAAGATAACAGAAGACTCTCAAAAGTCCCTGGAGTCCATGTCTCCAGAGGTCAGAGGAAGACCTACTCAATTTTAGACAGCTGGTTTTAATGTTGCAGCTGATTTGTATATATAGTATTATAGCCTAAACAGCAATAGCAATAGCAAGGACACTGATATCACTAGGTAAGGCTATCATACATAGTGACTTACAGGAAAAGGATTGGGTGTTATACAGTACTTGAGGAAAACTTTGACCTATCTGGAATGTGACAGCTTCTCTGATCCACTGGCCATTATTTAATAACCATTTGAGACAAGAGCGGCCATATTAGGTTATTTCTGAAGAGACAGCACTTTGTTTTTAGAGGTTGCAAGCAAAAAAGTTTATACTTAACCGCAAGTGCTCCGGAGGCCTTTCCCATGGGCTCCAAACATACACAGAGGCTTCCCACAGTAAGTCTGAGGAGCCCGAATGAATAATGCAAAATCATTAAGCCTATGCATCGCACCACCTTTTCTTTGAATACTAATGATAAAGTCAGTGAAAAATCACATCCCTGAGTACTCTGGGTGAACTCTATTCTTAACCCCAGTAATCCATTCAACTGTAAACATGAACTAGTTGAACGGACGTCATGGAGGGCCGTTGATGCCATCTAGCCTTGGGTCTCTGTCTTTCATTAATGCATTAGGACAAATCCTTATCAGTCCAGCACAAACATTTCTGTTGAGTAAACATGTTTACAGAGTCGTGATATCTAGTGAAATGTGCCCTCCTGATTTCACAGTACTGGTAAACATGTTTTCTCACCTAAGACACTTCACACTTCGGCTCGGTTGCCTGCTACGTCAATACGTCCGGTTCATTTTTCGGTGAGTGAAGATTTATATGCCACTGACCCGCTACTACTCAATATTTGCCTGGCAGCATGGCCGCAGTGTTATATCAACAGATGTCAGATTGTGTAGGCGTCATAGTTAGGGTAGAAGAAAAACACACTGTGCTCTCCACAAAACTGGGAGTGCCACACTTGACCTTGTCCATTCCAATTACAGCAGCCTTGCAGCCACCATCATGCAGTGTGTCTGTTGTCGTCAGCTTGATAAGACCATTGTGCACAGTGTAAACCAGAAGCTACACTGGAGGGTAGGTAGAGGTAGGGAATGCATCCAATTAGGCACACAACTGCTGCATTTTCATCTGTGGTGAACAGCAGCATTACAAGTCAACATCATATGCCCGTTTTATTAAGCTCAAACCTTCAGTCGAGTCTCTTTAACACACAGGAATTGAAAAAGGGTCTTTATCAAAGAGAGGAGGAATTAAGAGAAGCTGCTTTGAAGAAGGGAGGCAATCCTAATTTGGCATTAGAAGGAATGAGGTTTTGTTTTTGTTTTTTACACCACGTTTTTAAGGCAATTTAAGTTGATGAAGGGATTTAATATTTTACCCATCCATGGGTTACAACTAAAGAATAAGTATTCAACGTTTCTGATTTTAAAACTAATCTAGCCAGTTTCACTGCCCGTATGTCCAAACATGATCCTGAGTCTTTTTTTAGGCTCGACACACATAAAACCCTCTACCGAAAGCACCAAACCAAAGCATTTCTACAGAAATCTTAGATCTATATTGAGTAAACACTGTTGAAACAACCTTCCAGTGCTTCTACTAAGGATATATTCATGGGCTACAATGTGGATCCAAAGTTGCATGTGTTCTCTGGATCAAACATAAAAACAGAAAGCTCTTAACCACAGGTAACACGTTGTTTTGTCTCAGTTTAAATGGCAGGTTTCTCTCATCCGTTGTGCTCCTGTAGACCCCTCTCTGTTCTATTCGTTAACAATTGTGTCTGGTATAGTCACAAACGTGAGTCTCGCACAAGGTTCAATGTGCTGCATACACTATGCTTCTGGAGTAGACACTCTCTTAAGGCCCCCTGGCCCGAGCTCATGGGTTCCTAATGAAAATTTTTACCAATGCATCACATACCTATGTAACTGTTTTCATTAGGCCTGTCAATAATAATGTGTTGATTCATGTGACTATACTAGAAATTAATCATATGATCTAGTTTGACCCCCACGTCTTCCTGATATCACAGCATGGGTGGTTACCTGGCTTTATGTGCACATCAACACGGATGATACATTTACCACTGTGTAAAGTAAATCCATATCCGTCAGTATTTTAATACTTTAACACAGCCTATAACTGTGATTAACTTTTAAAAGGGTGAGCCATTTTCTTAAAGAGCTGAGCATTGTAGCAAACATTACTCAGCCAGAAATATAAAGTGTAATATTAATACAATTTTGAAAGAACTATTTTTAGTTGCACAGTATTACTTGCTATAGCAAACGTTTGTGCAGTGGTAGGTGTATTATACTCTCATTTGTTGTTTTGATGATGTACTATCTTACCTGTTGGTCCCAAATTTCCCATATGTATTCAAGTGGGTTGAGATCTGGTGACTGCAAAGGCCAGTAATTCACATTAGTATGACAACGGTTCACATCATTTTCATACTCAGGCCATTCAGGGACCGCTCGTGTCCTGTGGATGGGGCCATTTGCATGATGTAAGTAACTGCTGCCATCTGGATAGAAGTGTTTCATCCTAGGTTAGAGGTGATCACTCAGAACATCCATCTGTACATGCATAATATCTATGAACAATAAGAAAAATGGCCATAATAAAGTACAGCATATTGGATAGATGTACAGCTTTCATTTTTATGCACTGTCTGCATCTCATCGACCATCCTGTTGGCCTAGGGGTGTCATTGACTGTGTAACATCAACAATCACTGTTTAAATCCATCCACTGACCTTTTCTGCATGACAACACTCATGTCTACACTACAGTATATACACAGGAAAAATATGCCTAAAAATGCTGAAAAATGTGGTAGAATTCAAAACAACTGTGAAATCAGGGGTTAAAGAAAATCTTGCTGTTGTCCGTCAGTCCATCTACTGTATCGCACTATCACGTCAGCAATCAAAAGGTGTAGGGAGCCAGAGGAAATGGCAGTAATGACAGGCAAAGCCCCAAGCTAGAGCACACTGCAGAAAGTCTGGGTTAATAGCCCTTTTTATGGTCTAAGCTCCTCTGTTTCCATGGGGACATTTTATCAGAGAACCCACAGTGCTGTCCAACACCTCTGTACAATCTGATTAGCACTTATTTTTCGATCACACACGGTCTTTTTTGTTTTGAATAATGTTGGAGGTAAGCATCAACCTCACTATTGAAGGTAAACATTTTACAGTAAAACATTTAAAAATGAGAATTCAGCAGCAGGATACTTGTAAATGTTTAAATGACCTGGAACAAGAATAAATACAGGTATTAATGTAGAAAATCTATGTACTATAGTCCAGCATAGTATACCCATAAAATACTATAGCCCAGGATAATATACCGATAAAATACTATAGCCCAGCATAGCATACCCATAAGATACTATAGACCAGCATAGTATACTTATAAAATACTAAAGACCAGAATAGTATAACCATAAGATACTATAGCCTAGCATAGTATACAGATAAAATACTATAGATCAGCTTAGTATACAAATAAAATACATTTTGCCACTCATCCAAACAGCTTTTTTATTCCAAAGAAAGTAGGTAGAACACCTGAAATGTAACCTCCAGGGTGGCTTCACCTCTCATCTGACCCGAATAGGCTCTTTAAGAGGACAGTAGAAAAAAGTGAGGGAGGAAGTGTTTTCACATGTATTCACATCATCTCTAACAATACCGATATATACTCAGTTACCAGTTTATTAGGGACACAGTATAGGTGATTACATAGTTAAACTGACAGTAATACAATCCTCAAATGTTTCTGTGTTATAGGGAGGTGTCGATTGAAGAGGATGTATCCATCTACTCACACTGACTTTCCCAAAAACCCAGTCAAGTAAGACAACTGTGTTCATCAGCTAAATGTAGCGACAGACATTTTTGAGGCCATTCCTATTTCTATTTTATATTCTTCACTGAAAACTTGAAATAAATAATTAAATAAATAACAATTGTTAAGCTTGCTAGCGTTAACTTTCTATCATTACTGCTGATTTGCACAATTTCCTTAACTTTTTTACCACTTGTCTGTTATCACTGCATACCTCTGCTCTGTTGTTTTGTTGTGGTAACAACCACAAAAATATGTGATGTCGTAAATGAACAGTTCTTCACTTCAGTCACTGCCATTCTGACAAACCTGGACAAACATGTATTTAGACTTGACTGAGTACAAGTTCAACATTTGATGTCTAACTGATATTCAAAACTCTAGAGGAGACTGAATCCGTATCTCAGCTGACAAACTGAGGAGAAGATATGATTGACAGGAACTCTTGTCACGTCACAAATAATTTAATTATGCCAAAGCCAAATTCAGTTGAAATGGTTTTAAAACTTTATTCATCCAGGACTAGCTTGCTGCGAAACGACCTACTTCATAGTCACACTGTTACAAGCTCTAAATTCATAAAGGGAGCTGCAAGAGGCTTTTACTGTTGGGCCCTGAGAAGCATCTGCTTAAAGGCACCATGAAAATAGCTGTTTAAATAGAGGGGTGTTCATTATTTAGGCAGCCAGATTTTATATCTTTTGAAATACTGCTCAGCATTAAACTCAGGTATTTTACAAATTAAACACAGCTCCATATCCCAGGAACCGTGTTGCTTCAGTGAAATCACTAAAAACAGGAACTGTGACAAATGCATTTTTGGTTTACTGCTCGTCCTCAGCTTTCAGAGAGTATTTGGCCTTGAGATGAGAAGAATTTGGATGTCAAAGTGTAATCTTATCTGTTGTCACACTGTACCGTGCTTTCAGCGCCACGAGAAAAGTGACGGCTCAATCTGCAGTTAGCGCCGACGCGATCGCCCTCATCAAAGCACTCGTGTGTCTTGTCAAGTGTTAAGATAAAGGCAGAAATGTTGCATCTGACTTGGGCTGACAAAAGATAAAAAGAAAAAAACGTGGATAAACATTTCTCACAAGCGTCTGGACAGCTGGGCTGGATTTACAGCCACATTTCAAACATATTATCCCCATCTAGATCTTTACATGAGGGTCTGACAAATAAAAGATAGCCCTTCTGCTCAAGCTCTACAGCACTATCTGATCTGATTTATAGTATCACATCTCTGGTCGCTTCATCATCCACACTGCAATGTCATCATTCAACACTAGATCCTGAACGCTGTATCCAAAGAGCAGAGACATCGAAAACACATTACAGTGAATATTCAACACCTGGAGTGGACTCGGCCTCGGACTCACATTAGCCACGCTGTTACACCATTACTGCTTTGAAACAACATACAGTACATCTCCAGAATAGGCCTTTTCTTCTTCTTGGAGGGGGTCAGCAGGCAGTATAGTACACTGGATTGGGGATAAAAACACAAAGAAACCATGGGGACAGACATTATTACAGTGCCTCTTACAGACTCCAGTGACAACAGCATCCGAGGAACAAAACACTGGTTGGATGCAGCTGTCGGATGGTTTGTTGCTGCAGCCGCAGAGCTCATCTCACAGACGGAGGAACAGATTGACTCTGTGCACATGAACGACATTCAATTGTAGTCTTCAATTGTGGTTCGACCTAAACCTCATTGTTAAAAGTTCCTCCTCCTCTCTTTGCCTCAGAACTCATCAGCCATTTAAAAAAAAAAAAGCCATGCAAGGGGCTCAGGTTCCGCGGCCTCTCATCTTCTTTCGATGGGCAGACACATTTTTCAATTATGCACACGAGGGAAGGGAATTAGAGGCCTAATCCCAGCCTAATCCCCAAACAAACAGATCTATGGCCTCTATTTCCAACGAAGCCACCTCAGCAGCTTCCTCTACTCCCACCTCTGTCTCATCCTGTTAAATCTCTGCCCCTCTGCTAACCCGGTCAGAGATGGAAGTCCTTTCAGCTCTGGTACTTCCTTAAATTGAGCTCTGCAAGCATTAGCCATGTTTGAATGGTACTATGAATCGCTTCAAACTACCACTTGCGCCTGCTCTCACTTTTCCACTCGTCATTAAAAATGAAAAAGTTGAGAATGTTTCATAAAGTAACTCAACCAGTTACAGGTAGTAATTTCATACCCAGAGAAGCGCAGTCTAATTGCTTTCCCTTCTCTAGTGGAGATTATACTTTATCTAAGCAGGCACTCAAACTTACCTTTGACTAATGATCATATAAGAATCATCCAACACATACAGATATTTTTAAACCTATTACACAGTGCGCTCTTACATGTCAATGAAAGACACTAGTACATAAATAAAGTAGATGTAATCAGTGCTCAAACGGTACCATTCATCAGTACCAGTAACTTCATCCTCAGTTTGACATGATGGTGCACGATGGTGTGATTGATGAGACATTAACCTTTCAACAATGCTTAAGGTTTAGCCTTTTACTCTTTGAGTGTGGAAAAAACTAAACTTAGAATCCAAGAACTCATGCTTCATATGATTTCCATAAAAATGACTGTTACGATCGGTAAACAACATCACTCGGATGATCCAACAAGCACTTAGGTTGAAATATTCTGACACCTTCAGTTTCACAGCTTTATGAGTGCTGATTTAATTGTTTACTTCTGTGAGGTTGAACAATGATGCGAATACTTCAACTGCACAGACTAAACCCACAGACTAAGCCGTTCAAATTGGCAAAGCAGGGTAGAGTTTTCACCTCTAGGAAATAAAAAAACAAGGGAAAAGGTATGAGAAGTTATCTGACTCTCAAACACCTACCAATCACCATCATGCACATACACCTACTCTATCCAAATCCAATCTGTCACACAAACACACACATCGGCCGTGAGCTCTCTCCCTCGTTATGATTCTGTCCGTGAGTGATTCCAGCCAATCCAAGGGTGGTCAGATCTCTCTCATTTCCCTCGACTTGTACAAGCAATCGATTCCACTCAAAGATGAAGGCCGCTGCTCATTCCCCCCGCCAGCCCGCTCCCAACTTCACTTGCCATATCTCTCTATCGCCTTCTGAATGCAGATGGGTTTGGAGTTGTTAGAAGTGAAAGAGAGAAAATGTTTTATCTGTAAAGGGTTCAGCTATACACATCAATGTAAAAGCCCCTGAGAAGATTTGTCTCCAATTAAGGAACATGCTGTAGTAGATGTCACCTTGTGAAAGGAACACTTCTGTTAGATCCATCCATTCAGCTGAAAAAGAAAAGACTCACTACACCATAAAATGCATTAAAACCAGCCAAACTGTTGGCTGCATTTCTCAGCTCATTAACTACACATCGTGTGTATTTTACATTAATGCTGACAATAGTGTTTAGAGTTCTCCTGTTGTGAAGTAATGCAGCTGAAAACTCTGTGTTGGAAACTTTGCTTGTTTCCTTGTTTGTGTGTACAGCATTCTGTACCGATACAGTATTAGACACATCTGTTATACAACAACCTTTCTACTGGAGGGACCCCAAATCATGCAATTCCTCCAATATAATCCATTTATCAGACATTTAGCTTCAGACAACGGTTTTCTCTCTGTTCTTGTCTTGTTAGATCTCAGTGCTGCTTTTGACACTATAGATCACAACAATTTATTACACAGACTGGAACATGTCATTGGGATTAAAGGAACAGCACTAGGTTGGTTTAAATCTTATCTGTCAGATAGGTTCCAGTTTGTTCATGTTAACGATAAGTCTTCCACGCAAACAAAAGTTAGTTACGGAGTCCCACAGGGTTCTGTGCTTGGACCAATACTTTTCACTTTATACATGTCTCCCCTAGGCAGTATTATTAGGAAACATTCTATAAACTTCCATTGCTATGCGGATGATACTCAGCTATATTTAGCTATTAAACCAAATGAAACAAA
>OMLM01021101.1:27920-78332 GCA_900302695.1 Helostoma temminkii | reverse complement strand
TTTCGATAAAGCTAATAGTTAGAGCTGGTTCAGATTACTCTGAACCATCTCTTAGTTATGCTGTTATAGATTTAGACTGCTGGGGGACTTCCCGTCGACACACTGAGCTCCTCCTGCTTACTCCATCCACTCATACGCCACCACTGCCTGTTATTATCTTTGTTTCTTCTCTCTCCTGTAGTTGTCTCTCTCTCTCTCTCTCTCTCTCTCTCTCTCTCTCTCTCTCTCTCTCTGTTCCTGCTGGTGAATTGCATACAATTCATCTTTCTGTGGTTCGCACTTGCATATACACACAGATCCACTACTTAAATTCAGACTTTTGAAACATGAAATGAGGTCTGACTGAAGCCAGCGGCCACGATGTTGAAGTGAAATGTTTGTGTTTTTGTAGCTCTTGTCTATATAGTGATGTTTTTTTATGTTTTGAATTTTGCTATGTGTGACCTAGTAGATGTACTGTAATTTATTAAGACAGTTTATGACTAAATACATTAAGGTGTCTGCTTTTGCTTTTTATCTGACAGAGCACTGATCTGGTGTTTTTTTTTCTTCCTGTTACTAACAGCCCTTAGTATTACAGGCATAATCCACACTGTGTATTTCTATTAGAGTCAAATTGGGATGTATTTAAAAGGATTTTCCACACTTATGGACTATAAATATAGTACAAATAACACTTTCTTTGGCCCAGAAATAACTGTCAAGTACAAAGGTTTAAATCAA
Source organism: Helostoma temminkii (assembly GCA_900302695.1). NCBI lineage: Eukaryota > Metazoa > Chordata > Actinopteri > Anabantiformes > Helostomatidae > Helostoma > Helostoma temminkii. Next base: position 77,609 of record OMLM01021101.1, on the reverse strand, counting down.
GCCTCATTTTTCCACCTCTTAAACGACAGGAAAGGTTTGTGTGAGGAAAGTATGCCACTGCCATCAAAAATAAATAATACATGTTCACCACATATGGCTCATTTAGACAAACTTTATGAGTTATGTCTTTCGTAAGTGGGGATACAAATAAATCAGCCAATAATTTTATATATTTCCATCAGAAACACTGCCATACCATGTAAAGCTTGGGGTTTTTAAACAAGATAATAGTCTTTTAGTGATTTTTTTTTTGCCTGATGAAATATTACCTCTGTGTATTTTTTTTTTCAAATCACAAACCTTTAAATGTGTTTAATGGGGGCATTTTTCCCCTTATTAGTTAAAAAGGTCATCACAGTTATATAAAGTGAATGTGTATCCAATTTGACTATAATTTGATTGACCATGTATAATTCAGAATGTGTTGACTGTAATTGTGTTAATAGTTTCATCTTTCTGACTGATTGCAGTCTCTATCACATTTTGTGGTTCTAAAGTCAGACTTATGACTTAGTCTGTAGCTTTTTTAAAAGAATATGTTTACAAGAGTGAGAGCTATGAGATTATCAGTTTAGTTACTCTTGATATTCTTTCATTCAACAAAAATCTATTAAGCTTTTCTCTGGTATGAACTGATGCCTGCTTAATTCCAGCTATAGTATCTCATTTGGAGCTTTTAATTGTTACAACAAAATATGCACAGTGCTGCAGAATTAAAGGTTAACTGAATGAATGAATGGCAGGTGAGGTTACCTATTGTATGTTCACAGTTTTCAGTTTATTTACAATTTTACAATATGAATATTAAATATACTAAAGTAAGAATGCTATCCGCACACATCATAATTTTCTTTTGCTTTATTATTTTCTATATTGAAGACATAACAATGATGCAAAAAGACAATTACGGTTAAAATTATGTTTGAAATTTTAGATTCCTCGTAGTAGCCACCTTTAGCACACTCTTGACATTCTCTCTACAACCTCATCTGGAATAGTTTTCCACAGTCTTGGGGGAGTGCCCACATGCTGACCACTTTGTAGTAGGTATTCCTTCACTCAAGTGCAGTCCAGTACCAGGCCGTGTCAATTGGGTGATTGTAGAGACGAGGTCATCTGATGCAACACACCATCACACTTGTTTTCTGTGAAATAGCCCTTACACAGTCTAGAGGTGTACTTTGAGTCATTTTTGTGAAACATAAATGATGGTGTCACTAAGGCCTAGCAGACAGGATGATATGTTGCTAAAAAGAAGTTCTAGCAATGCTTCACCATCACACTTACTCCATTCTTCATGGTTGGCGCAATGTATACATTTTACAAGGCTTTGTAAGAACCAAATTACAGATTCCCACTAGTCCAGTCTGCATTCCTTGTGTTTCTAGGCTAAAGAAATTCTGTTCTTATTTGTCTCCCTCAGTTATGGTTTCCTTCCAGAAATTCAACCCCAAAGTCCTGATTCACACTGTCTCCTTCAAATACTTGATGTTAAGATGTGTGCTGCTTGAACTCTGGGAAGCATTGACAGCCAGTTTCATTATAGCGTTTGAAAGTTTTTTCAACTACAGTCTCAAAAACTATCAGAGTACTCAAGGTTTTCCATGTTGACTCACTTTCTTATGTCAAACTGTCATTTCTCTATTTGAACAGTTCCTGCCATATACAGATTAGTTCAGTAGTTGAATGGGGCTATTTCTTAGCCCCTTTACCAACATTAGCTCGATACAACACAACAGATGGTCTAAAATTTCACTCATAAGCTTTGGTCAAGGCAAGCTGGATACTGGCAAGAGTGTGCAATGATGACATCCAGGCAAATGGTGGCTGTACTTTAGCAGGAATATGATAGTGATTATCATCCCATTAACTGCATCACAGTCTTCTTGGAGGGTTTTGCTTTAAAAACACATTGCATGTGCAGTAAATCTGTATTAGAATGTCTAAGTCATTTCATAACCTTGTCCCTTTTCCCAGCCATAGTCCAAACATCAAATGCTGTAGAGGGACCTTAAGAGAGCTGTGTTTAAGTGAATGGCCAGAAACTTCAGCGAACTGAAGCTGTTGTATATAGGCCAAAAATCCTTAAACGATGTGAGGGATTTAAAGTCATACAGGAAATGGCTGCTTCAAGTTATTGCTGCTAAAGGTGGATCTGCAAGCTATTGAATCATGGGAGGCACTTAGAAATAAGAACACAGAATTTCACATGAACAGCAAAATGTATTTGCCTAATAATAACAAATGAAGCCAAAAAGAGTATTGCCTCTAAGACCCACTACGATCATTGGATTATTTTTGTAGTTACACAAAAAAAGAGTAGAGAGGGCGTACTAACTTTTAAAAGTGACAAAATGTAGCTGCAGTAAATACTCATTAAATGTGACTGATGTATTGAAATTTATTGCAGCTGCTCAATATGAAATGACATACTGTTGCTTGTGAGTTTTCATGAAATATTTACAATCCAGAAAGGTTTGTGCATTATGATGCATGTAAAATTTTGACTGTTGGTTCTGCACACAGACAACTGAGACTATGTCCCACATTTTGACTGACATATCTGATTTGTTGGAATTTAATACAAACTTCAGCCAAAACATAGCCAAGGGCAAAACTGATGTTTGCAACCAAACAGCGCAAAAGCAAAGGCATATTTGTAACGTGCACTCTCGCCCACCTAGCATTTCTTTATGGCTTGATTTATCCAGTGGGTTTGTAGCGCCAGTGTGCTTGCTGGAGTGCAGTTGGTTAGATTACATGTGTCATTCAAAAAGGTTGTGCTGTCAATCATAGGAATTGGAACAAAGACACCAACAGATCAGCCAGGATGGTACGAATTATATTGTCTACTGTCTACTGTGTCAAGTACAAGGGTAACAGACACAAATGGCCTACCTTTTGTTTGTGAGCAGCCAGATAACCGTGCATTTTCTCAGGCTGGAGGAAAGAGGGGCCACCGTGCACAGCGAAGCGAACATCCAACATTCGCTCCCTCACATCTATTAAGCTAAAGATGTTGACATCATCAGGCGGAACGGACAGCATCTCAGACAGGAAGTCCACCAACAGCTCGTAGCGGCTCCGCTGCTTCCCTCTCAGTTCAATGAACTGCTTTGCTGTGATGTCTGAGAAACACACACAAACACACAATTGGAACTGCAGCCTATATACTGTAGAAGTACCCTCATTATTTCCACCCCTGCTCAAAGATGAATCTAATTATTTTTAAACTGGTCCAAAATATTAAACTACAAAATAGTACAGAACACTCAAGACTGAAGCTGTGATAAATTATTAGGAAAACAAAGTACAGTACAGACATAAAATTATATTTCACTGTGTGGGTGTGGGCATGTGTGTTTATGTAAGTATCTGTGCTTGCAGGTGAATAGTGATTGGGAATTTTAATTCCTAATATTTTCAGCTAAAGCTAATTACATTGAGCAATGTGTCATTCCATTTCTACACACATCGTATTTGATGTATAACAAATGTGACACTTGTGTCTATCAAAATTTTAAAAAGCCAGATGTCTCTGGAAGTAAACTGACCTCATGGCTGAGATCAGACCAATCTACCCCTCTAGAAACTCAGAAGAAAGTCATCCATAAACTAAATTGTATCCTGTGAAGAACATTAGACTACTGGACTACTAGTCTGAATCCACAGTACGTACATTCTTTTTTGGACACCCTGATAATTCAAATTAATTTGGTTTCTAAAATCTCAACTTAAGCAAATAGGTGCCAACTAGCAGAGGAGACAACAAAAATAAAAAGAGAAACCACAGAGCTTAGGCTTCTGAGCTCTGTAGGCATAAAGAATGGCTACAGTGGTATTATTGGCTTTTATTTATGCATGCTGTGGGTACATTTGTACAAATGTATATGTGCATCCCTGAAAAGGGAAGCATTAAAGAAATTAGCCTATTTAGGATCAATTGTAATTCAAAAAGACTATCCATTTTAGTTATGATTGATTTTACTGCACTGTCAATCATAAAGTTTTAATTAAGACTTCCGGACTATGTTGAGCTATCAACTTTTTAAGTTACAATGTATGTTTTAACAATTCTGCAAATCAGAAGCGTTAAACAATCTTGGCCGTGGTGGAACTTTTCAGCAGATTTTCATTCCATTCATATGCTGACGATGCACAGATGTACATTTCTGTCCTGTGGGATTGATACAGTTTTTTTAAATCTTGCTATCAGTACAATTGTTTTTCCTTGTTAAAGCTGCTCTCTGTTCAAAAGAACAGGAAAGTACCACAACTATGAGAGAGCCACACAAATACACAATAGCAATACATAAAAACTCTAAGAACAAAGAAAATCCAAAGATGGATGAAATATGTCAATAATCAGGGGTGGAATGCAGTTCATTAAACTGTGACATGAATTATTAAGATTATGATATTAGAAAGGATCTCCCGTTGTGCTTGGTGGAGGATTTGACATAATCAGCCTATGTCTGACTGGAAAAAAACTGTGTTCTACAAAAAAGCCCAAACCGGTTTATTGCCCAAGTAGATTCCCTGGAATTTGTATGCACAATCTACTTCCACCTTCCTTACCACAGGGTCCAGACAACAATTTTCCCAAGGGCATTTTTCATTTCAAAAACATCTACTCCAAGGTGAAGCTAGTAGATAAACTGGAGGGGGTCGAGTGAGTCTTTGACTAGAGGACTGATCAATGAAAACAGGGTTTTTGTCACTAATCCTGAACACTGAGATGCGTCTCATTTACAGGAGCACAATTGTTCTTATTTTTTTCCAAGCCCTTTTGTTGACTCCATCCAGCTGTATAACCTTTCTTTACTTCAGAGTATCTGCTGTCTGTATAGAGGTGGTGGGTGGGTTGAGTGGGGGAAGCACTGAGGAGCCTGTGGTGAAGTTGCAGGGAGCGGATTTGAGGCTCAACATGGATTCTATTGAAAATAATTAAATTCATTAGGGTTTGTTTTAGTTTCCTTCCTATACCTTTCCTTCCCTGATCCTGACAGGGAGACAGTGAAGGGGGTCCAGAGACTGCTGTCGGTCACCTGACCAAAATGCCCTTTTTTCATTCAGGATGCTTTAATGTCCTTGGTAAACCAAGGCTTGTTGTTATATAGGCAAGGAGAAGTTGACGCAGAAATTGATGTAGTTGATGATGCAGTCTGTCAGGCCATCATTGTCCTTGCAGTATGGTCGACATAGTGCGTCTCAGTCTGTAGGCTCAAAGCACCCCTGCAGGGCAATGATGGCTCTGTCTGTCCATCTTACATCTCACAGTTTTAAAGGTGGCAAGCTGCCAGAAATATGTACAGTGGGAGGAGATGTACCAGGCTGTGATCTGACCTGCCCAGAGGGGCGAGGGTAGTGTAGATATATCCCCTTTTTAATATCAGCATACATCAGTTCTAGTGTCTCCCTCATAGTGTGACAGTTCATAAACTGTAAATATAAGAAGTGTCTTTGTTAAGGTTAATATGACTGAAGGTTCCTGAGATAATAAGCAAAGTGTCAAGGTGTTGAGACTGCAGTCTGGGGTAACAGTATGAATGATGTCAAATACTAAGACAAAAACTCTCTGTGCATGTAGTATGGACAGCCCCACAGCCAGCAGTTAGTGACCAGGTTGGCATCCAACCAACCACACTCCTCTCCTTTCTTCCTGTCTCCATGCACATTGCTGAAATTAACTATAGTAACACGGGAGTTGGAATTACCGTCATGCAGCCATGTTTCTGTGAAACACATCAGAGTACACTTGCCAGTGATGTTTTCTCTCCTCACCAGAGCCCTTAGTTCATCCAGCTTATTGTCCAGAGACCTCACATTGCCCATAATAAGACAGGGGAGATGTGGCTTAAATCTCCTCACCTTCTCCCTGCGCATCACTCTTCTCAGTTCTTCATTTCCTCCATGCAGTTTTCTTCCTCCCCTACATCCCCTTGCTGTCCTCCTTATCTTTTTAAAGTCCTGGCCAAAGTTCAATCCTGTATGTTGGCACTCTTCAGTACAATCTGCTGATCCCAGGTGTAAACAAAGGAGGCAGCACCAAGGTGTTGCTGTGCTCTGATCTTACATATGAGTGATAGTACAATCCCAATGATAAGAGATTTGAGCCTGCGCACTACCAGACTTTTAGTCCATAATGCATTTTTATTTCTTAACCTAGTTATTTGAGGGTGCTCTTATTTTGAAATGCAAACAATGTAAGTCCCAACTGAGATGTGCAAGTTCTCAGAAATAGCTTTGTTTGCTCCACTATTGGTAGGACAACATTGTTAGTGAGTTTAAATGGCAAGAAAATGATGGAAACATGAAGGGAAAGACACTTCATCCTGGATCTGAAACTACAACATCATGCACTCACGCACATACTGTATATCAAGGGGTGTGTGGCATGGTTAGGTTTGCAAGTGTGCAGATAGATACAAAGCCATGGACATTAAGAGACAAGATGTGGGTCTCAGAATGGGCTCGGCAGATACAGGAAGAGGAATTGAATCTAGTGTCGGTTCCCATCAGTCAGTCTAGCAGGAGAAACAAGGACACAGGCAGACAGAGAGACAGTCAGGAGGGATGGGGGCCTGAGGGGGGGGAGGTAGTAACTCCTAACACCGAGTGGCACCCTTCGCACCTGGCTTTGATCCAACCTCACAATTCACTGCAGCATCCTCCTTCCTAGAGGCTTCAGTGCAGCTGGGAATCTAGGAGGTAGAGCACAGACGCACGCTGGCCTATAGACTTTCTCAAACTGGTGCAAAAACAGATGAAAGGAACAAAAGACAAAGACCATCTTGGCCTCTGTCCAGTTTCATAATGCTACTTACTGAAAATACAATGAAGCAATTTTTAGGAGTTCTATAGACCAAGTGAAGCAATTGAGGTTTGAAGATTCATGAATTCTTAAACTACCTTGAAATATATTTTTGAAAGGAACCAAACTTTCAACATGTTTCTGCAGAGAAAGAAACAGTAACTGCTGGCCTTTCCCATGAACTTTTGCTAAAACACATTTTATTTAAGTAACCAGTAGTTTCTTTAAAGAAAAGAAAAAAACAACACTCATTTTAAAAGTCTAAATCACTAGTGTTATGCCATCTTCTGCACAATTTTTTCTGTACTATTCATACTATTCAGTACTATGAAGCCCAGCTGTTGATGGCAGTGCTGCAACATTACTGTTTTCTTTATTTCTCTCTCTCTTTTTTTTCAGTTTTTGGGGATCGTTTCTGTTGTCTTGTGCAGACATCTGACTCTGCCACGGAAGGGCAATAATACAGCAGCAGGACCAGCATCTGCTCAGTTGTGCAAGGAGGAACAAGAGGTTCACTGTGAGATCTATGGAACAACACTGGGGTTAAGTCCTTAGAGCGATTAGCCTCATGTGGTCAGACATTGTCCTGCAACAAGAAGAGCCCAGAGTGTGTAGGAGTACTTCCTGGCCGTTGACAACACTGACTGAACTTCATGTTCCTTGACCTAAATCAAATTCAGTACCTATAGGACATTATGATTGGTGCATCCAACACCACAAAGTACCTCTACAGACTATCCAGGAGCCAACTGACTGATGTTTCTTTTGTTGTTGCATTGCTTTAACTTTGTTAAACTCAGTAGTTGTAATTTTGGGATTATTAGCCCACAGTGCATCATTGTCCAAGAATTCTTGGACCCATAATGCATCCCCTGTATAAAAAGAAAATGCCCAAATCTTTGAACCTTCTCACATCCATTTCCTGCCCATGCCTAAACAAAGATAACATCATGGCATAGTTGGTTATTTCAATCAAATGGGAAAATAACAAAACCATGTCAACAAAATGTGATGCATCCACATTCAGCACTGCTTTATGGATCTAAGATCTTAATACCATTTCCTACCCAATGTATCTAGTTTTGTTCTTATGGATTATAACAAACCTCCAAACACATCTTTGCACTCATAATGCCGTGTTGCCTGTGGATGTCTATTATGTGAAAGTTAGGGGGGGTGTAGATGACTCTTACATATAGAGCAGCCCCTGCAGTAGTAAACCTAAATGTATTTCTACATACTAATCCCACAATGCATGAACAGTATACTGTACCTCAGAAGACAGAAAGACATAAATATATTTATTTCGGTAATATCATATTTCCTGTTCCTGATAATTACTTTTACTCACCATAACACAACCTGAGTCAGCACACTATGTATGCATTTCACATTCTATGTACTCATGTGTTTTCCTTCAAGCACTATGCATTTCCTTCTAATCTTGTGTTATGTGGACATTTCAAGGACTTTTTGTTTACCTTTTTTTTACATCAATATTTGGAACAGGAGGAGGTAGGGAGAGAGCCTTAATCTCAGCAAGACGGATTAAACTAGTACTTTCTTTGTGCATCCTCATTGCATTCCACGTTTGTTCTTGAAATGGGATTTACAATGTCAAGGAGGGTGTAAGTAATGCAATAAGTAGAATATTTTCATAATCCTCGAGACAGAGAATCAATTGTTTGCTCCAAAGCTCCACATGGAAAAATAAAAACGTAGAAATGACTTTTATTACATATCTTCCACACACATGCCACAGTTTTGTTAGCTTGCCAACACCTCAGGATGATCTCAAAGTCATAAATCTTTGTTTTATTTTGAAACCTCAAATTAGCATTTTTGTGAGTTTCCTCATTGCTGAACTGCAGGTTAAAGGCGTGTTATGATTTTTGACAGGGTTCACTGCCAGGGGCTGACACCAGTGCTCTCTAGCTCTCAGTCTCTGTTACAACCAGGAACTTTGAAAATCAATGCAAACTGAAGTTAACACCCTGTGAGGTGGTCACTTCATTGAGAAATATGAAATGGTGCAGCTATAAGTTTTTGCCAAACTTTTTGTTATTAACTATTATTATTTTATTATTATTATTGCTATTGTTATTATCATTGTTCAATTAAATGGACAAACTTTTCAAGGATAAATTAACATAACTGCAGTATAATTGTGCAATTCTTTCCATTTTTAGCTCCGTTAGTCATCTTAAACACACATTTGCTAGTCTACATTTAGCGCATGGATTCATTTCCCTTACACAAATATTGAAATATGGGCACCAGCTGTTCTCCATCAAAATGAGTTGCTGCACATTAATTTACCTCAGCCCTGTTTTGAGAATGAGAAGCAAATCCTTTTATCTACTTATATGAGCCTTAACTATTCTTTCCATCCATTCCCTCTTTCTCTCCCTCTGGCCTCCCCTCGTCTTGGGAGCTCACCCACCGGCCTCCCCCTCTGCTTCTATTTCAATATCTCTAAAATCATAAAAATCCTTCAGCCATGTCCCATTTCTCTAAAGTGAATTTAATTCTGAGCAGACAGCCGATGTGCTGTACATCAGGTAATGATGGATGCTGCTCAGCGTGTGAGGAGAATGTGCTGGCTGAGCAAAACCTCTTGACTAATTATTTTGCCAGCATAAGTTATGGAAACAGGTTTTTCGGTGACTGTGCTGATGACAAGTGAGATCCCATGAGTCAGGGAAGAGGGATTAATAATAGGTGTAATCTTTTGTAAAAGGAAGCATCTTTAATTGAGAGTATGACAGTTCTTAGAAACACTGCAAACAACTAGAGCAAACAGTAATCAGTGCTCATTAATTTTCTATGACTGCACACAAGTCTGCAAATTCTCCAACACTGACTGAGTACAGTAAAATTTTAGGCAAGATTCACATTTATCACACATTATCTCATTGCAGGAGGCTGTGTTAGTAATGACAGTCATTGGCAATTATATTTTATACTTTGAAAACAGAACTCTCTTCTGCCTAATATGACACACTGAAAGTCCAGGAATCCCGTGGAGATTAAAAAAAAAAAAAAAGTTTCTCCTTCTTTCTGTTGCATGTCTGACAGTCACTCAGCATTTCACCAGATATATTTAAATAATTCAGTATGTTGTACATAGAAGGTGTGGGCGATTGTACATCAGTGAAATGGAAAGGATCACGGACAAGAGATGGACTGACCATGAGAAACACTAGATCAAACCAATAGCAAGGCCTGAGTGGGAAAGGGTCAGGAACCAAGAGTCAGTAAACAGCTGGAGAAAGAGATATTCACATGCGACACAAGAGTCTACTTTAATAAGGGATAGAGGTATAGATAGTGTGTATTTGTGTATCCCTGTAGGCCACGGTCAATCTTACCTGCCAGGCGGAGGGACCCTGAGCTGTAGATTGCCTCGTCCCGCAGCTCTCTCACATGCACAGTGACAGTGGAAACAGCATCTGGCCACACTCCATCAGAAACTCGAACCTGGAACTGATAGGTACCAGGTGGAGCATTCTCCTTGATGATCAGGAAACCTGTTCGCTTGTTCAGGATAAAGTAACTGAAGAGAACAAACACAGATACAATCAGTTTTTAAAAAAAGCATATTTAATTGGCTTTTTAAATTCACCCATGCTGTCAGGGTTGTATTAATTCATTGTCTACAGCTGACATCACTGACATTGGGCGAGTGGCAGGGTACACGCTGGACATGACACCAGCCCTATTGGCTTACACAGAGACAAGACAACCAGTCACACTTGCATTTACACCTACAGGAATTTTTTTTGTCACTGCTGGCTTCCTTTTTCCCACAGTGACTCTGTCTGCCACAACATTAAAACCAATAAATGGCTGTTTGCAGAACCACTGAGACATACAGCAGAGACAGGTAATTTTAGTTGTTTGCCCATCAGGAGTTGGCATGGTAACTGGCTAAGTAGAAAGAAATGTCTCACAGACTGCATGTTGACTGGCTACAGTCAACCAGGCAAAACAACATACTTTATGTTAAGGCTCTTTTCTCAGATGGCAACTTATTCTACCCATAAGCTCTGCTTCATTCAGTGTGTGATTGTTTTTTGTGTTAACTCCAATAGCTGCTGATCTTTAAATGTAGAGTTGTAGAGCCTGGATCATTGGTGGGCGCTCAAAACAAGGTTAGCTGAGTGTGCGCAGTAAGTATCTATTATGATGACTTTCACATAGCAGATTGGGGGACTTTCACATTTGCCTTTTCATTAACCTTCAACATTTTTTCCACACATGGCTTACAAACCATGACTGCAACCTGTCCCTAACTTTAATGATGCTGTAGTTGCCATGCTCATGTGGTATATGGTTATAAAAATTAACACTTTTGCAGAATGTTCCATTATCATTGTGCTTATCTTGTGACAGGACAGCATAATACAGTGTTTAATCATTGGCCACTACAGACTCTACACAAAACCTCCTTGTAACTAGGTCTGTGAAGAAAAATAACAAGGTGGCACTTGTATTCTTTGTCATAAATAATAGTCTCATAAATTACAACTGGTGACACCATTAGCACTATCCACGGCTCCATTATGCCATCATCTGCATTTTCTCTGTGCTCTGGTTAGGTTAATTACGCGTGACACTAACTGTTCCTTAACCAGTTGTTCCTTTCTAATACTCCATATTGCTCCCTTTTTTCTTTTACAATCCACAATATATTGAAAGAAAAGACTGCATGTTAACCAAAGACTTTACAATTAAGAATGACTTTCTTCATTCATTGGAGTTTCTTCTTGATCTACTATTGTTTCCTACACTGAAGAATAATGCCATGCACACAGATGGTATTTTAAAAAGCACTCATTGTCTATTATAATTTCCATTCAGTCACAACAGGCTGAAAGTACCTGTGCATTAGATGGTTCAATGTGATATATTTACATTATTTTTAGTTTGTCTCAATATTTGATCTCATAACATACATCTCTTCTACAGATCCTTAAAATACATTGGAAAAATGAATTTCCAAGCTGAATACTAATAGCTGCAGATATAAATCAACCTATAAAAAATGCTCCTCCAGTATCAGAGTGCTGAAGTGCATCCACATGGACAGAGGTGGCTCTACAAGGTTTCCTAAAGCTGTAATTGGACAAGGTGTTCAAATCACTGAAGCAAAAAAGAAATTTGGTAATTATAAATAACTTCTTCAAAAATATGTAAAAGCTTGTGTGACAGCTGTTCTTAGCTTAATTATAACCATTGTTCGCTGGTTTTAGCATTGAGTATTTTGTGTCTGTTTCATGTTTGTTTTCAATAAAATAAAAACTCACTGTAGCTACACACAGATTTGAGCATTCTGTCACTGTTTATATTCTACCATGCAGACTGTTTTAAAATTGCATGATAGAGGCTTGTATGCGTATCCTTAGTCTTTTCTTTGTGTCTTACACAATGAGGTGTGAACTTCAGACATTTCCTTCAACTTGGGTGGTCATATTGAAGGAAAGTGCACCTGGGAATGTTGAGTAGCAGTTCAGAAGAAGCCGTCCAGAGGGAAACGGCTTACATAGAACATAAGAAGTTCTAATGTGTGCAGGATATAGATTCCTTTAGCTGAGAGTTTAATTAATAAATACTCCACATTGGCTTAAAAAGTCTTTAAAGTGTGAAAAAGTGTTTAGTTTTTTATTTGGTAATTTGGATTTTATTTTCTTTCCAGCTGTCAGCAATTTGCCCTCTGGGACAATAATAGAATGTGAGCAGAGATGATGCATTAGACAGAGGGATGCAAAGAAAAAATGAAACTAACAGGCACAAAGACATGTCAGGAAGCAGTTTCATTTAGTCATTGTCTCCCTGCTCTCCTTGTACAGTAAATCAGCTCATTCAAGTTTAATTAGAGAAAAAATCCAAGGCAGAACCTTGGCAAATCGACTAATAAAGCACTTGTAGAGAAAAGGGCCACATTACCACCTTTTTCAGCACACCCTGTGGCATGTAGATTAAGTCTTATAACTAGCACATAATTCAAGGTTTTACATCACTGAAAGACAATGTAACATCTTCAGTAAGGATTCTAACACCATGTCTTTTGATGTCTACTCCTTCCACCTCAGTCAAAATGCAACACTTGCTATAAAACTATTCGATAATATGCATTTGAAACATTTACAGTGAACAGTTGTGGTTGATTTGATTCAATAATAAAATGTACTGCATAAATGCTGCATTTATGAAAGGCCAATACCACAGTGACAACACGTGTCCCGAGTTCGACTTAGGTTTGAAACAAACATACAAAAAAAAATATTAGAGCTGTCATGAAAAGCCGATGTCTTATATTACAACCAGCCCTCCTGAACTTTGACACTAAAAGAGGAGGGGGAAAGTTTGTCATTTTGAGTCCAACTCAGTATGGAAGATAAAGACATAGGTGTCATAGGGTGCTGGAAGAGTTGCTACATGTAATGCCTGGAGCTAAAGATGAAAGTGTTAATGAACAGATAGATTTTTCACTTTGTCTGAAGGAGAGCATTTTTTTCAGAAATGGACCAGAAATTCCACATCTAAAAGCAGGGAAACACTGGAGGAGTAGTGAAGAAGGAAGAACAAAGAAAACAAGAGGAGGAAGGAGTGAGGAATTTAGTGCCACAATTGGACTGGATGGTGGGATAATGGAGAAAAAAGTTTAATACAATACATTACAGTAGGATCAGGCTGATTTAGTGAGGGTGTAGAAGCCCAATCAATAAATCAGGGAGGCATCTCGATAGTTGATTGCTCAGCACACTAGATATGGAATTGACAAGCATTTCTGTGCAGGATCGTATTCTAATCAGTTCATTGATGAGTCCAAGTGGACATATATCCCAGATTTGATGAAAATGCCCCCAGGTGTTCCTGAGATGATATGCTGATCAATATGAAACATATATAAAATCACAGTGACCATGAACTTTTTGACCACTGAATTCTTATCAGTTAATCATTGAATACAAATGACATTTGTGCCAAGTTTGGGAAAATTGGACAAATCAAATTGGGATACATCATAGATACAAAAAGCATTGAGATGCAGCAAAATGTCAGTAAATAGCAGCAATTATTTGAGGCATTTCATTAGTATTTCACTTTCTTTCACTTTGCATTATTTAAATGATGAATTGATAAATATGCTTTTGCAAAACACGTGTCATTGGAACACAGGACTATTGTTCTGTACGAGAGAGAGTCCATTTAAGAACAGGTGTTTCCAGCAATTATAGGCATTAACCATGTCTACACTGAATTTCTCATCAGTATTTCTGAGTGATCCCAAATTTTTGAACAGTACTGCTTATCTTCAGTAAGCAACAAAGATTCCAGACCAGCTCAGTCTGCATATATACAGAAAGTCTGTAAACCACTGTTCATTAACTTCTATCACAGTCGATCTGGAAAATGAGCAACACACAACTTCTATTTCTAAGAAAAAAAATACCCAAATCACTGTAGTTGCTTCTAGAGAAGAAGAAGGTATATTGCTTCGTTGACTCAATTTACCCATCTGGCATATGGGACTACATAATTAACAAAAAAACATATGATTTAACTATGTGAGCATCTTGGTAAGCAGATGTCCAACCATCATTATCACTCACTTGAAACTGTCTGACACAGATAATGCTAATATATAAAACGAATGTGGAAAGTTATGACAATTTTAGTTGGTACATATAGAATGTGTGGATGCTCTGTTTTACTATGATGAAGGTTGGTTTCATTTACTAATCTTGCATAGTGACAATAGTGATTGCTAATTGATTTTCTGAATGGTTCAAAGAGTTACATTACTTACCTTGGCACATGTCCTTCAAATACATATGTCTTGTTGTCCCAGTCATCAGGGTCAGGGGAGTAGACTTTTCCAAGCACTGTAGTTGGCATACGGCCTGAGGACAGAAACCATATAAATACTTAACATTTAAAATCACAAATAAGTGTGCAATAACTCTATGTATGTGACAGAAACAGCACATTTGGTGTGAGAATATATGTTGGCTCTCTGCACGTGTATATGTATGTACACGTTTTACTGACTGAATACCATTAATACTACACATCAAGGACAGTACATCCTGTATATCCCTAATGCAGATACTGTGCATCAACAGTGAATAAAATCTACACAACTGAAAAGCCACAGTCTACATACACTATGTGAATCTAATTATGTGGAAGGAACTGTTACTATCACTGTTCTCTAATGAAGTACATACCATAAACCATGTGGGAATTATACCCTTCAAAATTTAAAACCAGACCTTGTCATGTTGTAAAACAACAGAAATGTTGGCATTTGTGCCACAACATGATTATGTTGCAGTGATTTTCAATTAATGTTGGTGAAAAATGTTTACCAAAGCTATATACTGTGACAACCAGATAAGTAACAAGGTCTTTTATTACTTGGTGATAAGGTATTCAGATACTTGTTCATTTTGTATATTTGATAGAATAGTTTGTTGTTGAGCCAATAATAATGCAAGTAGTAGAATCCTGACCTGATCCACTGAGATATACTGTATTTGGGATCCATATACTAAACATGCAACAGACTTAACTAAATTTTCTACATGCAGTCGTATGCCTTCATCAGCCAGTAAAGCTGCAATTTACATGCACATCTGTCCAGAAGTTTAAGTCCAGGTGGACACTTGTGCCAGATATAATTAAACGTCCTCCAG
The DNA here is from genome assembly GCA_900302695.1 of Helostoma temminkii. Taxonomy (NCBI): domain Eukaryota; kingdom Metazoa; phylum Chordata; class Actinopteri; order Anabantiformes; family Helostomatidae; genus Helostoma; species Helostoma temminkii. The sequence continues at coordinate 62,090 of OMLM01021101.1, read as the reverse complement.
GCATTGCTAATGAGGTCATGAGGCCACGGTGACCTTGGCCTTTTGACCTCCTAAATCTAAACAGTTCATTCTTAAGTCTAGGTGTCAAAGTGTGCTAAACTGAAAGGTTCAAGTGTTACTGAGAGATGGGACAACCTGAGAACATGCTTCCAGTAGTAGAGATTAATTTCATATTAAGGGACCCTTAGAAGTGTCCAGAGCTTTCAATCTTTGTATCTTTGAACGCTATAGTAGGACAATAGAGACGTCATTCTCACCTCTGTGGCTGTTGATGAAGATTTTCTTCTCCCCTGCCACATGTGCGTGGTCGTTTTGATCACCGATAGTCACTGTCAGGGTGCTGGTCACTGTTTTGGCTGGATGTCCACTGTCACTCATAATAATAGGAATGAGAAACTCTTTCTGGCGCTCGCGGTCAAATGTCCTCAGTGCTGTTAGTGTCGCTGTGCCATTCAGGTTGTCCTGGAGGTAGAAGTCATTGCTGTGGCGATACTCTGAAGGGACGGTGAAATAAAAGGGTGAGCCGTTCTCGGGAGAGTCTTGGTCCACAGCTCGGAGGATGGTTGATGTTTGGTTCATTCTTACCACCTAAATAGGGAGTTGGATCATGAGGAGCAGTGGCTCAGGCTTTTTTTCTTTTTCTGCATCTATACGTATGAACATTATACAGCACATATGTACAGTATATGACTATTGTACACAGTAACACATAACATGTGAGGGACATGAGGTCAAGCCTACCTGTGGTCCAGCCACATTCTCAAAGACTATCGGGGAGTACGCTGCCTCAAACTCCGGTCCGTTATCATTCACATCTAACAGAGGGAGCTGGACTGTGGCACTGCCTGTTAGAGGTGGAACTCCATGATCTGTAGCTATGACGACCAAGTGATGCTGGGGTATCCTCTCCCGATCCAGAGGGCGAGCAACAGAGAGTACACCGGACTGGTCAATGGTGAACAGCCCTTCAGGATCTGAGTCTTCAGATAGGCTGTAGGTGATTTCACGGTTTTGGCCTGAATCAGAATCACTGGCCACCAAATGTGCCACGCTGGTTCCCACAGTAACGTCCTCAGGTAGAGGAGCGAGAGACAAAAAGTGCGGTATAAAGACGGGGGCATGGTCATTGTAGTCTTCCACCTCCACCACACAGTGCAGAAGGCTGGAGAAGTCCAGGTCTTCCACCTGTAACAGGAACAAAATAACGCAGTGTTAAATATTGTATAAATTCAGCCATGGAAGGACAAAAACAAACACTCCATCAATAAGATTGTAATATGGAATATGAATCAAAGTGATTTTCAAAACAGTGCAAGGCTTTTGGAACAGTTTCCATGTACCTTCAGTGTGAGGTTGAACCTCTGCTCGCTGTGTCGCTCATAGTCCAGACGCTTTTTAAGCCTCAGGGTGCCACGCTGCACCTGTTTGTGACTGACCATGTAGAACTTCTGCTCTTGGTCTCCAGCCACAACACTAAAGGTCAGCTGGGCATTTTCTCCAGTGTCCTGGTCTTCTGCTGCAAGCTCTAGAACCTTATATTAAGCAACAACATGTAAATAAAGCATTTGGGTGGCATGTATCTCAGTTGGTGGAGCAGTCATCTGCCAATCCCAGGGTCAGCAATTTGATTCTTAGTTCATCCTCCAAGGACACCTTAGCATGTAGCCAGAAGACACTGAAACCCTGTAGCTGTCGCTTTGGATAAAAGCACCTGGTGAATAACTAAGTGAAAATTTCCTACTTGGTTCTTTTCGATACACCAATTAAAATCTTTGAGGTGATGGTGTATTTTCTACAAAAACAGTGTTGAAGAGTCTGAAAAAATGACATCAACAAGATTCATACAAGCAGATACAGTAAGTTCTTAAGTGGTACATACAGTACGCATTTTCCATGTGACTGGTTGTCATGGACATCCCTGGAATTTCAACAAGAGGTGTGACGTTTGATATTTCACTACAGCTGTTGATACAATTCAGTAGTTACGTAGGAAAGGAAGCTTCTCACTCTGGCCGGAGATCTGAGTAAAAATTGTGTCAGTGTGATCATCTGTTATATTCTTTGGTCTCTATACTCTTCACTGATATATCAGTGATTTTCATGGACCATTTCATACATTTTTAGGATGAAACTTGAAACCTGAACCATTCCCTCTGTACTTCTGTCACAGTGTGGCGCTGCCCTTAAATTTGTTTTACTTTCCTGATTTCTGAGCCAACATGAATCTTATATGAATTTCATGAACACTTATATAAATAGGCCTCACTGAGAAATGCCAGAGATATACTGTAGGACAAGAAGCCTTAAGTGTTTTGTTACCAGAAACTACAGTGGTCCTGATACAAGAAATATATATTTTATATCCACAAGAAATACACAACATGCTTCTAATGGTGAATGATGAACAAATCTTACATTTGCTTTTAGATTATGTTAAAGACACCTTTAAACAATGGAGTGACTCACTTTAAGTGCAGAAAGTTCATCACCTACCCCCAAGTTAACACAGAACAATCAAAAATGGTGTGTCATCATTCTGGCTCAGGATGGGGTTATAGTTTGGTTTGAAATTTCTCTTTAATGTAGCAGAACCCACTGAAATTTTTACAAAAAGGCTTTCTGTCTCATGTGTAAATTTGGACAAAGAGAAACTGTGACCTTCTGCTCAACCCCTGCTGGGAATTTCTTTGTACAGGAAGCATGGTGGGATGTAAGACTAACTTAATTTAGACACACTATCTATCCTGTTATCGTGTGTTTTTTGGGAAATCAGCAATGCACAGACAATGCAGCACTGCTATTGATCCACAATCCAGTGAGATTTTACATTACGAAATGTTTCTACCCAATCTGCCCAAATCTACATAAGATAGTCAACAGCTTTACTAGATGTCTGTCCGAAGTGTAGTTTGAGCTAAAATATAGTTCTAGTCAAACTTTGTCATTGTGAAACTTGTCCTTTTTTGTATAATAAATATCTAGGTCAGTACTGCATGAAAGATGTGTGAATTTCTACAGCAGTCATTTGGCACTTTGCCACTTTTTAAAGTCGGCTTGTTCAAACTTTTATTATTTATTTATTTATTAGTTTTACTGAAAGCTGCTGGGGGGCATCCATACAGTCTATGTATGATGTGGAGAACTAAGCAATAAGCTGAAAGGGTATACAAGCTGCACAGAGTTTGAGAGTTTGGATCTCACTTTGTGTTAAAATTAATGAATAAATCCAAATCAGATAAATGTGTTGTTGGAAACATTTTCTTATTTATTGTCTATCCATTATTAATGTCACAAATGTTAGAAGATGCTTCTGGTTTCCATCCTTCAAAATGATGAGGTGTATCTTCTGACACCTGTTTAAGGTAGGATTCTGACGCATACCATCATCTACCACCACATGTGTAATTTATTGTAAATGACCTGTGGGAAAAGAAATGGCAGCGTGCCTACTGACCCACCTCAGAATTGGACTCTGCGTTCTCAGAGATCCTTGCCCAGCAGGTGCGATCAGTGAATCTAGGAGCATGGTCGTTCACATCCTTGATCTGAATGGTAGCTGTTGCAGTTCCAGTCATCCCTCCTCCATCTCTGGCCTCCACAACCAGGAGGTAGGACTCAACCTGCTCTCTGTCCAGACCGTCAATGGCTACGGTGATGGTTCCTGTGGTGGGGTTGATAGTGAACATTTCTGAGAAGGTAGGCACTTTTCCTAAGTCAGTGTTAGTGGCATCTAAACTACCCACAATCCTGTAAGACAGCACAGCATTCTGCCCCACAGCTGAGTCATCCAAGTCCGTGGCTGTCATCTCCATCACAGAAGTCCCTGCTACTGAGTTCTCTGGGACATCTCCATGGCAGCTGGGGGCACAGGTGAAGATGGGTGCGTTGTCATTAATGTCCCACACGTTGATGATAACATCGGTGAAGCCAGTCAGACCTTCGCCACCCTCATCTGTCGCCAGGACGACAAAACGCCACACAGCACGCTCCTCGCGATCCAGGGTCCGCTGGGCGTAGATCTTGCCTGTGACTTCATCAATTATGAATTCGCTCTCTGCACCTTGGCCGTGGAGGGAGTAGCGCAGGGCCTCCTGGTCAGCATCCTTATCTGGGTCAGACGCGGTTACCTACAACATCAAAGGCACAGCAAGACACAGAGGGTGATGAGTCTAATCACAAAGTTCTTACACTATTTAATTATTGAAATGCTGCTGACTTAGAGAGTTAGATACTTTGACAGCAGTCTCGAACTTGCCAGCATATGAATCTGGCAAGCCTCTTTAACCCCCACCACACTCCTGCTTTTCTTCCTCTGTCATCCTCAACACATCAGTAACAATTACACTGTGAGCAGGCCAGAAATGTCTCACATTAGTACAGTAATTGCAGTGTGATGAAGAGCCAAAATTAACTGTGTTCCATTTAAAGAGCAAGAAATGCTCTTATATATGTGGAAAGAAAAGAGAAAACTGGGCTTATTGCGACAACTTTTCATTTTTAGTTTCATGTAAAACATTGTAGAACTGTGCAAATATGTTTGTTTCACCAGAGTCATGTGGTTGGAAGGGTGGGGGGTTAATTGCTCCTATTTCTGCAAGTTGTGTAAATGTAGTATTGGATATGGATATAACAGGGTGACTGCTTAGGCGTAGCTGCCATAGCTGAATTTTTGTAACTGAAAAATGATTGGACTGTACCTGTAACACAAACACCGGTGAGCCATCTAGCTCCTCTGTAACACTGCCGTAGTACTCGTTAACGGTAAACACCGGAGCCTCATCATTCTTGTTGACCACGTTAACAGTCACTGTAGTGTAATCTTCCCACTTCCCATCTGAAGCCAGGACGTGAAGCTTGTACCTGTGCAAACATTTCAGTTTCAAATAAAAACAAAATAAGCAGCAGTTTAGATTCAAATGGCTTTTATGAAAACAAAATAACTAATGAAAAGAGGTAAAACATTTGGGAAGGCAATACCATGGGGTCCATTTTCCTGTGACTGGGCGCAGGCAAATATACAAGTCAAAACTCCATGCAAAAGCTTCCTATGGGTAATTGTTGTGAACACTGGCGTTAGCACATACAAGGTGCAGTCAGACATAACCAAGCTCAATGTGGAAGAGCCGGAATACATTACTAGTGGAAGTAATGGTTTATGATCTGGTGTAATCAAATCAGTGGGAGAGATGTGTAAAAAATGTCAATAATTTGACTGTTTATATGGGATCTTCAGTTCTTAACATGCATTGCCAACAAATTGTGCTGTAAAAAGGAGAAATAATAAGTAGCTGATGGACTGTGAATATTCATGCAACAGTCCTTATTAATCCAAGAAATGAGAGATAATAATGGAATGTAGTCCTGATATCTTTAAACAACCAACAACCAATGCCTTCACTGTCCTGCAGCAGCTTTGTGCAATTGTATTGTCATATTATTGGGTTGAATTCCATTCAGAGTTATAATGAATGGTTTTCTGTTGCTGTTTCTGATTATATATTTAGTATGTAATGCTGTCTAAGTCTCAACCCCTTCTCTCTTTCTGACACAAACACTGTCATTTGGTGACGGGAATGTTTCCAAACCAATGCAGGTGCAAAGAACTAGACTTTCACCTAAAGAATATTCTTTAGCAAATGCATTTTAGGTATTTCAGGTTAATTGCTGGATATGTATTTATTTTTGGCTCAGGAAAAGATTTGTCTCTGGAGTGTGTTTCTACCTTTTGTTCTGTTCATAATCCAGAGGCTGGGCAATAAAGATAGTGCCCACCTCTGGCTCCACATCAAACACCCCTCCTGTATTCCCTGATGTGATCTGGTAGCGCAGCTTAGCATTTCCACCTGCAGACAAGGAGACATCAGAGGGGGAAGACAAGGGAAGAGGAGAACACGGAGAATGTAAGTCTTGTCGCTGTGGTATGAAACATAGTACAGAAGCTTATCGTTTCCATTTGTACCATGATAGAGCTTTGGTGAAAACATTGTCCCACATGGATTGCAATTCTCCACCAATTTCAATTGTGTCTTTTTCTGCCAATTGACCAATCTGGCTTCCGTAATTGAGACGGATAACATCAGCCTGCTGAAATCAGATATCAAATCTTTGGTGTAATTTGATTGTTGTGAGTCTTTCAACAAGAGACGGCTTCTTAGACACATTTATCAGGCTTCTGCATTAGAAATCAGTGCAGACATAAAAGACATATATTGTAAAACCCTGCTCAGAAAAACCCATAATAACCTCACTGAAGCTAAATTCATGGTGAACTGCCATCTGTTTACTAATTAGCATTCGTCATTAAAAGTTTTTATTGACACTGAGTAATATGAAAAGTGATGTGTGTTTGTAAGTATGTGATTATAAGATAAGAACATCTCAGGTAATGTGGGCTGTTCAGATGTCCAAAGACGTCAAAATGTCATATCTCCTGCTGCTACGGCAGGTTCTGAACATAAATTACCATTCAAAACTGTAGTTACTATATCTGCTTTTAGCCATTAAGATCATAATGGCAGGTCCAGGCTGTATTCAGAGACAGAAAAGATACATTTTTTTTCCAGTACCTTGCTAAAGTATACTAAGTCTAGTAAATGATTGTCAGGTTCCCCCTAACACACAATAAGTGTCCTGTCCAATACAGAGAAGGGTCAGTCCATGTAATTATTCTTGTCATAATTAATGCTATGTGTTAACTTCCTGTGTCAGAACTGGCCCTCGTTAGAACATGGTACACCTGAGGCTAAGGCTATTGCAAGTAATTGCCAGTTTCACAACAGACAATTGAGCTAATCATGCAGGGGTTTAAACTGCAGAAAACCACCAAAGCCATTCACAGTGTGTACCTACAACAAAGGCATTAAACCTTACATTTTTAGCAGCTAGCACAAGCTTAATTGTGCATAGTTTCATTACCAGCAGATAGCTCTATTTTGAACTGAAGAACTACAGTACTATTTTATCTAAAGAAAAAAATTAGTCTTAAAAATGCCTGCTTTGCAAGCCTAAAACCTGTACAAATGAATAGGATCTACCAACTACTACCAACTTTGTGAGATTAGCAGCGGAATGCTAAGAAAATCCAACTCTAAAGTGTTTATATCGATAAAGAGGTATGCAGACATTTCTGTGCAATAAATGGACAACAAGTAAACTTAAATTGTAAAGTGACTTTACTTGTTCTCCCCAAATAATGTACAATTACAAAAAAGATTTCAGTTTAATTAAAACCCTATTGTCCCAAGTTCTTTCTAAAGTTCTCTTACTATCTGATTAATAATCTTTTTTTATTGTTGTTTTCTCTGCAAAGCATTTTTACAAAGATCTATTGGACACTGATCAACAGAATGTTCCCCTTCAGTGCAATTACTGGTTAAGCCAAGGTCTGCATCTTAATCAACGTTGCATCCACCACCCCACATGTTAATATGAAAGAGAAAGGAGAAACCTCAGAAGACGGGATGAGATTCCCAGCTTATTAGCAAGATGAAAGTCAAGGAAGGGAAGAAGAGAATGCTCTAATCCCCATCGTTTTGTAAGGCCTATCTGTTGGCTTTTTAAATGGGACATTAGGGATACATGCAATTGCATCTCTTCTATCTGCTCACTCCTATTCTGTTTTTCTAGTTGTCACAATTACTCAAGTATTCAAAAGACTGCTGAGAACCAAAGCACAAAAAACAAATGATTTTTTTCCCTAGTTGAACCAATTTCAAAACTCCATCTCTCTAGGTACTGTGTTTAACTGAGACTGGAGTATAAAGACAAAAAAACAGAGACAGCAAGACAAAGATTAAAACAGAGGGTTGGAAGATGCCACTGTTTGCAAAAAAATATATTTTTAGTGGAGATAAATATTTTTGGTACTCGTTTCGAATTTCTGGCACTACTGCTTTCACTACTAATTCATAGATAACATGTTAATGCATCTTGTGATAGTGCCGTATACAAAGATAGACATTTTTACTAGAGTGTGTATGCATCTATGACCTATGATTTAGGGGATTATGTGTGACTTGTAAAAGGCTACAGAGGGAGGAGAACACTGCGTGAATGAATGACCTCACTGGCCTTTCTAAGTGCAGTCAACAATGTGATACTTATTTTAATTTGTATTCAAGCTTAATCTGGACATGTACAATAATTTAACCATTTAATAATTTTTTATTGGCCTTCAAAAAACAGGACAGGTAAAGGTTTCTTAGGGATTTTCTTTTAGTTTTCACAGCATGTTTAATAGGATTTTATTAAATAAACACAAGGTAACATGTTTTAAGCACAATAAAACAATGTAACAAATGCTTCAAGCACACAGACACACTCATGCCTGCACATGTACTGTATTACCAATCATGGACTATCATGGCTACACTGACCAACAGTGTGTTTATATGCACTTAAGGAACAGGGTTACAGTTGGCTTTTTCGAGAAGGCTGATTCCTTAACTGTTGTGTAAACAGGATGCTTAGTTTCCGTAATTGGCATAGGGGATTAGAGAAACCTGACATCCCCAGGTAGATTTCTTTTGAAGATCACTCTGCCATGTTTACAAGTAACCAGGTTTCTAAATGGCTTTTTACTAGAGCTCATGTGCATAACAGAGGCTGCAAACACTCACCACTCAGTACTGTTAGCAGAGAGGAGCCGCTGGATGTAAGGGGAAAATCACTTCCAAAGATCAATTGAAACTGATTTAAAGAAATACACACTTATTTAGACATCTGGGGGGCACTTTGTGTTGGTTTCAGACAGTTTGCACTACGAAAAGCAGCATCGTATCTGTTTGTGTATCTCTCACAGCACGGTCAGCTTCCCTGACACATTAAAAAAAAAAGTTGGGCAAGAGTCTGTTCTCCCTCTACAGTTAAAATCTGTAAAACATCCTTCCAGTATAAGCCCAAGGTAGAGGAGAAATCAAATTAGTCCTGCTGCGTGTATATGTAGAATTCTAGTAACCTGGGTTCTTTAATGCATGCACACTTGTTCTCTAATTACCTGAAAAACATGTTTTTTCTGAATTACATGGTAATTTAAGGACATGTAAATGCACAGTAAGTGTTCACCCTTGGCCCATGTCTACAAGAGCACACATCCATAGACTGCAATGGAGCTGTATCTGCTGAACACGCATGCTTGTTTTTATCACCTTGTGGGTTTACACTGACTCACCTAATTTCCTGGAGACTTATCTTAACATTAACCACAACCTGCCTAATCGCATAACCCGAATCCTAACCTTAAACCAAGTAATCACTCTAACTTGCAAAGGTTTTGTCATGAACAAGCATCTGGTCCCCACAAGGAGGGGGATGTCCTCACAATGTGAGAGTGTGTATGACTAAAACATGGTCACATACACACACATTACTACTGCGCAGCCTCCATCTTTCTCAGTTGGTGGTAATAACCTTATTCGGGGCTCAGGCTGCAGGCTTCCTACACTCACACAACTAAGTAAGCAAAAAGTGTCCTCTTCTAATAAGCGTGTTTGCGTGCAGCCGTACAGGGTTATTTATCACAGCGATGTGTGGGGTGTACAGCAGTATACAGCAGGCCCCTGCTCTCTGCTGTGATAAATGCTAGATAATATGAGCATTATACCTCCTTCTCTTCTCCCTCCCTCGTATTCTTCATCTCCACATACACTTCTTCTTAGATATTTCTGAGGAAAATTGATCCATTTCACAATGAATTTATTACTCACTCTGTGTGCGTGTGTGTGTCTGTGTGTGTGTGTTCTGTGCGTGCAGAGGGACACCAGGGCAGGACATACACAGTGTTTCCAGAAGCATTTGTAAAACCTTTCATGGACCAAAGTGTCCACATAGTATCAATACATACTCTAGTTGTGTCAATCAGAGCAAAGGTAGGTGGAATGTAATGATATGAAATTTCAAATTATTTCTCTGAGGGTTCATCCACAGATTATTGACAGAAAATGAGTGATAGTGAGACCTTTAAGAGTCAGAGTATTGACTGGCTCTGGTTTTTCAAACAGGATTCTCAACAACTAGCTTACAGGCAGAATTTGCTTTTTGCTAAGGAATACAACTAGCAATAGTTAATGCATGAACAACATTCCCAGGCTCAAAGTGCAGGAACCTTTTTCAGTCCAACCCAAGTTCAATATTTCTCTCTGTGGGCACAAATATGTACCATTTGGTCCAACTCACAGGAGGTACAGCACGAAGGTTTCACTGTTGGTGAAATGTAGAATTTTTACCAACTCGGCTGAAATAGAGATGCTGTTATTAAAGTCTTTTAAGGTGCTACACTGACCAAAGCAACTAGATAGTGTAAAAAGCATTCACCCACCACCACAAAGACAGGTTATAGATTGGTACCCTAATACAAATTCACCTGCTCCACAGTGGTGGCAAACTGGTGAGTTGTGGGCAAGAGTGAGCCCAAGTCTGAGGCCTGCTACGCTTATTGTTAAGATCGGGGGAATATTTTAATGGTTTGATATTGGCGAAGGGAAATGCAATCGGATCCTTTCCATCTGCTAGGCTTTCTTTCTGTACTCCACAAATTAGCTAAGAGTAAAGTAACAAGCACCACTTTGTAACACTATTACAGATTAGACTGCAATTCCAACAACTCCAACAGAGTGAGGTTTATTTTCTGTAATGGATGGCATCACATTGGTTTTATTCATTCTCCAAGTTCAAAACAGATTACATTACATTGCAGCTAAACTGCAATCGCAATTATGTTTGGTAGAGAATGTGATCAGTGGGTGTATTATTTTGCAATGTAAAATTTTTTTAAATTAATGAATTTTAATTTAATGAATACAAGAATGCAAGGCAGTGTTTAAAATAAAGCACACAGTGTGTGTGCGTGTTTGTATGTGTGTGTGTGTGTGTGTGTGTGTGTGTGGTTTAAGTTTTTCCCCATTAAGCGAGACCACAATTTCTTGCTAACCTGCTAACCTAAGTCTTATCGTAACAATAAAAATGTTTAATATGGGTGGAGTAAGACTTTTTTTAAAAAAATCTAAATTAACGGCGTATCCTTTCTATTTTCATTCACAGCGCAGACTTTTATATCAAAAGTTTAAGCTGATAAACTTAATAGAATAAGAATTTTGAATTGTATGATATTCAGTTTTTAACTGGATTAACTCATGAGAAATATGGTGTGGAATACAAAATAGTAATATTAATTTGACTACAGCTATAATTCTAATATGTATGATACATGTTATTAACATTTCCAGGCAAAAACTGTAAATAGAAGCATTATCTTGGGCTCATTATCAGGGCTCAGTACATTAAACAGCACATTTTAATCAAAACATCTGTGAGCAGAAGAATTTATTATTATTAATAAATGTTTTTGTTTAATCTACAACACACACAAACATACAGACGTGGCAGAACTAGATGGAAATCAGATGCACTTGCAGTCGTGCTATATTTGGCTTGTTATTCTTTTTAGCCTGATGCTGAATCATCACTTGAGCAGTATTTCTCATTAGATTTTTATCTACTTTAGTATTCAACAGCATTATCATAAAAAAGGCACAGTGAGCATCTGTCTGAATTGATGACTAACAAAACTAATCATGAGAAAAAATATATGTGCTGCTAGCTATTGAGAGCTTCTCTGATGTTAACCTGCCTGTCTTCTTCCTACACACAGACACACACACACACAGACACACAGACACACAGACACACACACACAGACACACAGACACACACACACAGACACACAGACACACACACACACACACACTTCACTCCTGAAAAGTAATCAACAACTGAGAAAGTAAACTGCAAGTCCAATTGTAGTCACCCAAACATAATCACAAAACACAGCTAGAAATTTGCACTTTGGAGCACCGGCTGCTGCTTGTGATCAACTTACTTTGCTCATAAATTTACTCTTTGTATGCACAGAGCAGCAACAAAGCTATACAATTTCAAATTAGATGCAACAGCAACAGAGAGAATTATTGCTAGAAATGCTGCAAACTAAGATTTCAACAATCTATTATATTAATTTAAAAGTTAATACCAAGTTGTAGTTTTTGTTCTCTTTCAATAATTAAGGTTAGAACTCAATCATCTCAGTTTTAGATTTAATTAACTGAGTTACAAATGTAATGACTTCTTGCGTTTGCACCCAGGAGGTATAGGGCTACATTTTCTTCAGCATAACTTACACAAATAATAATTTACACAGATTTGTGTGCAAAAATCATTCAGTAGGCACACCAAGCAAGACTGCAGTGAAATAGCTTATAGTGACAAACCCACACTAATAATAATAATAATAATTAAAATAATAATATCATCCACCGACTTAGACTCTAAAACATATCTTGTCTTGTCTAGTTGTTTTAACCTTTTCAGCACTGGGGAGCTTTTGACCACTACTGGCAGGGCAAACTTTATGATTGGTTCCAAGTTTTAATGCTCGTGAGAACTCATTCCTTTCCACTGATCAGCAGGTGGCTGTCATTTACCAAGAAATACAGAAAAGAAAACTTCTAAATAGTAAAAACTATTCAGGATTTAAAAACCAGCTAAAGTAAAATTACTCACTTTAGAATCCTAAATCTAACCCAGTTTGCTGCAGACCAGTTCATGTGTTTATTAACTGAAACAAATGTATTAAATGTCAGTTAATGGCTAATTAAAGAGCCACCACACTTTTTTTTTACTTCTTTCCTGTTGAAGTGGAAACATTTTGTCATTCAGTTGTCCTTTATTACACAATCTATAGTCACTTACACTGTTCATTTCTTATCTGACATTGAAGTTATAGATCAGCAACAGTCAGTGTGTGTGTAACCAATTTCTAGTGCAAACCACTGTGCTCACTTATATTCTGTGAGGCACTCTTGTGATTCCTCAGAGTAACAATGAGCTTGTCTTTTCTGTTGTGAACTGATCATCGCCTCCAGTCATGACATCAGAGCGTCTCGTCATGTTTCACTGCAGACCTAAATCTTTATGGATCTTGGCAAACACTCAACCTTTTAATCAGTGCTTTATTGAAGGCAGGAGTTGAATGGACGGTCTTCTCTCCAGCACACCATTGGTAAGGGTAATACCAAGGATTGTACTGTGGTTCTATTCAATGCAGCAAGTAGAAGCATGTTCCATACAATGGTCTTTGAGTGAAGGGAAGTCTTTTAAAGTGCAGGTCACAGGCAGGTGGTCACTGACAAAACTAAGTACCAGTTTCTCAAACTTGGTATAAAATAAGTTTGGTAATAGTTTGACATTGACAACAGATTCGAGAAATAATGGAAAACAGGGGAAGATTCTAAGGACATCTGCCAGCTGCATTCAGCTTGTTCAGGTCAGAAACACCTTAGCAGTGAGAAATGTTTCTGCAGGCATTTCAATGGCTGAGAGATTCTTTCTTTCTTATATCGAAAGGTTATATTAAATGGATTATTCTGCAGTGGTTGATCCCAACTCACATCGTTGTGTCTTTTCAAGACTTTGTGACAGTGTCTCCTCAAAGTGAAATAGGGTCAGACTAACGCATTGAAGTGAAAACTGAAACTAAAGAAAGAGAGAAGCACTTTATGGCAATGTGCTTGAGTAAATGTGCTCTATTATGGATATATAGTACAAGTCCCATCCTATCTTCCTGCACATAGCGACTAACAAAACATTTTCAGAAAAATACCTAATTAATGTGAAAATTAATTAATTAATGTGGAAACAGGTTTCTACAAGGTTGCCAAGTTATATTGACCATGATTGATTTATAATGTCAATATAAGGGTAAAATATCCAAGGCGGTGATTACTCTTTTTATAGGCACTGTATGTGTGTATATATATATAAAATAACTTTATCCACACAACCAACCTTCATCCCCATCGTTGGCGCTGACAGTGAAAATGGCAAAGCCTACGTCAGCATCCTCGTCCACATCAACTTCATAGGATGACTGCGTGAAGGCGGGCTTGTTATCATTCACGTCGCTGATAAAAACTCGAACGTATGCTGTGTCTGGAAAAGAAAAGGGAAGACAACACGAATGAAAGGTACAAATAAAGAAGAGGAAGGTGATTATAAACAGGAAGTTGTTCTTAGTTTGTCAGTGTGACCATGAAGAAATGACCAGCTCTCTTTGGATTTTGTTACTTTACTTCAGTGTGCATGCCCACACATACACAGCAGCAAAGAGAAAACAAGACACAAAAATTTCATTTTTTTTGTCTTCTGTGTTCTATCAACTGTTGTCGGCCACTTCTCCATTGCATTTGTCATCTTTCTTTATTATTTCCATTTTATCATTAAATACATCTGCTTTATTTCCCCTCAAAGTGGGAGCACAAAGCACCCCAGGGGTATCACTGCTTGGCAGTTGAGCAACCCAACATACTAAATTTCCTTTCATATTTGCATTAAAACTAGCATAATCTGCAATAGAGGCTTGAAGACGAGATAAATAATTTAAGCCAGGGTAGAAGGCTTCAAGTGTTCAGAATCTGTCATAGGCAAGGAGGGAGGAAAAACACACAAGGTGGATAAGCAGATGTAGTAGCCAGCCCCTCTCCTTCCCGCGCATCTGCTAATCCTGCCTGTTCATCCATGTTTTCACACTTCTTAAGACATATGTGTCTAAATCCCACCCTACACAGTATCTTTTAAGTGTCAGGTGAGCTTGTTCTTTGCCTGAGAAAACAGTGTTAAACACATTTATTTCTGTGGCCCCTTGACAATATCTCTCATTTGCAACATTTCCTCATTTTTGACACACTCATGTATGTGTACACTCACTTGCCACTTAATTAGGTACACCTGTACCATATAATGCAATCCAATCCATCAGCTCTGCCATGAATTCTACTTTATGTTATATTAAGAGGTGTGTCTAATGTTTTGGAACCCTCGTTGATGTAAATAGTAAGTCCAAAACAGTAGAACCACCTCTCTATAATTCAGTCTAGTAAGACTCCATCACCTACTATGTTTCAGAAGAAACATCTTTGTTCCTGGCCATTTTGACTCTGTAATCCAACAGGTTATTCTTGTTCTGAGAAATCAAGGCTATTCCATGCAAGACATTGCACATACAGTGTTTTTTTCTATTCTCTTCAGAGAATAAAACCAGTGTGAGGCCCCTGTGCACAACTGAGCCAGAGGGCAAATACATTAGGGTGCCTAGTTTGAGAAACAGACGCCTCACAGGTCCTCAACTGGCAGTTTCATTAAACAGTGCCTGGGGAAGAAAAAAAAAAAGAAAGAAAGAAAAAACGTTATTTTAACTTTGACTGTGAAGAGGTGACTCTGTAACACCGGCCTTCTAGGTAGAGGTGCAAAGGAAATGGCACATCTCAGATAGCCAATAAAAAGGAAAGACCCTGGACTGAGACAATCCAAAGACTAGAGGAAAAAAGCGTTAGGGATGGGCAAATGTAAGTTTAAGGTGATCGATCACAATGAAGACCATTCATGAGATGTCAAGCCTGGTAGTGGTAAAGTGGCGAATGAGCTGAACTATGCAAGAATTACTCCAAGAGGAAACAGTTAGCTGGTATTTGAATAGAGCAGCCAGCTCAGTATTGTTGTTGAGCTGATGTGGGAGCAGCTTGACTGTATGTGACATAAGAAGAGCTAGTCAAGCTAATTGAACTTCAAGAAGCACCTCACACAAACAAATTGACACTAGTGTGCCCATGGTCTATAAGGCTATAAATGCTGCAAATGGAGGATAATTTGATAAAAACAAAATACAATGATAAAATGATCATTGTAACTTTGTTAAGTGTCATGTTTTCCATTCATTTTACAACACTGTAGTTCTTTAAATTCATGTTGTTTGTGTTTTCATGGGAAACATTTCTAAGTTTAAGAAACCATGATCTTTGAATGATGATAAAATATGTGGAGCACAATTAAATAAGACACAAGGAAAAAAATCCTATACTTAGAAAATCCTCCAGTAATAGGAGATGCATCTAATAATCTGCATATCAAAGTTTAGGAATATGATATTAGACATTTCACCTAATAACATCAAAATGAACTCAAATGAAAGTTTTAAACAAAATTGCCCTCTGAGAGTCGACAGCACTTTGAAACACCTCATTAAAAGTCAGGTTGTCCCATTTTTGCCTGAACAGAATTCACCTCATATTATAAGAGTTATAGGTTTTTGAAAACATTGAAAATGAGTGAACTACAAAGCTTAGATATTGAGCTATTTAGGTGAAGTATCCTCACATAACAGATATCAGATGCACTCAATCGATACTTTCTCATAGTAATAAAAGTAGTGAGAGCTGGAAGGCCAGATTTTTTTAGGTCTTTAGGTCCTAAAATGGTCTGGGTACAGTCTGTTGGTGAATACCACAACCAAAGATCATTATAGAAAATTCTGTCCAGAGTTTTTGTACACGCTGTTTAAACTGTACTTTTATTTTCTCAGTTTAAACATTTGATATGTTTAAGTATTCCATTGGTTTGATGATATTTGTAACATCACACATTTATTCACCTAATCATTGCATTCTGTTTTTTTGTAGATTTTACACTGTCCAGTGTCCAACTTTTTTGAAATTAGGATTGTCTTTTAATGGAAAATGGGATTCAGAGGATATATCAGAATTATGTTGCTCAAAAAAAATTTTTTTATAGTCTTTAGAAAAATAGGTTTTTATACATTAATTGGAACCGTGATCGAGGGTGCACTTTTGGTATTCTACTTGATTTTAATGAGAGCCTACTCACCACTGATTTTCTTAATAAATCAGGTTTTATTTCTCTAGTTTTACTGTGATTTAGAGCAGAACACATGGCCTTCCTTTAGTCTTCAAGATATGAGTTTTAAGATTACCAAGAAGTTATACAAGTAAGTTGTATATTTAAATTTCTCCCATATGTTTCATCATTTGCTTATATTTCTATCACGGTAAATGCTTCCCCTGTGGAGACTGTTAAATCAGCTATATTGACAGTTACATGCAATTACATATGCTTGTGTGTTTGTGCGTGTATTCTGATGTGTGTGCATCTGCATTAAGTAATGTATCTGTTAATTTGCTTGTTACCCATCCTTCTTCATGCCACCTCATGTAATATTTATAGTAGAAGAAAAAATAAATAAAACAAATCCCACGGCTTCACTGCAGTATCTCAGTCTCTGCTCTGCTTAATATTTAACTTCTGTTTACGTTGCCACATATGTCAGACTCAAACTTAGATAGAGGATGTGTTAATAATCTATAATCATATTTATTAAAAATATATCCTGATGTGTCTTGTTGTTATTTCAACGCTTCTCTGAAGCCTCCCATCTGCCAAAACATCTGTTAGTTTCTTTGTTTCTCTCTGTTCTACCATTGGACCATGTATATATTTCATCTGGCTGCAAATGAAAGAGGGATAGAGTGATGGAGGAAGAGAGGGAGAAAGAGAGAAATGAGGTAGCCTTTGGTCCTTCAGTAGGGCTGGATGAGCAGATGGGCCAAAGAGGAAAACAAAGATTATTATTTAGAGTCTACAAAAAGTCCACAGAGGGGCTGTGCTTGTCTGTCAGTATAACAGCAAGCAACATCAATATATAAATAGGAGTACAACTTTAATATTAACAAAATCTCAAAAATGTCTGCATTTAAATTAGTTTGTTTGCATCTTACATGACAGCTGATGATTCAGCAAGTAGCATGAAAAAAAACACATATAGGTAATCTAAAAGTCTGCAGGGTTTGTATCTATATGACAATCTTTTATTACATACAGTAATCAGTATAATTTGATTAGATCTGTGTTTCCTTAGGTGTAGTTGTGTAAACAACTTCAAATTTGTGCAACTGCTTCAGCTATTGCATATCATTTTTTTAAACTAACTGTATACATTATAAAACTGCGTCAGTCAGGGGGACAAATGAATTAAGTGTACAGCTATGCAATTTAATATCTGCTGCAGTCTGTGATGTATGTAAAAGCTTTCTCACTTTGTATGTGACACAATTTTAGGATATCAGGTCAGTCAATCAGCCTGTTCATTACATTTCTTTCGTGCAAAAATTTGACAGGTGATAGTTAAGTGGTAGGTTATACAAGCTCACAGAGCAGGACTGACTCTCTAAAGTTCCAATCTGCCTCCCAAAAGAACATAAGCACAAGGATGGTTTTGGGCAAGCCTTCCTGATATTGATTTTCATGGCTGAGCAGTGGTGCACAAGCGTGATACCGCTCTGTGCTGTGCTAAGCTTTGGTTGGACATCTGTAAAGCACAGGAGTTAAGCATGCTTCACTAATTGGAAGTCTAATGGGAAAACCAGGTATGGCATAATTATTTTAGGAACACACTACCTGCCTAAGTGCATAGCTCCAACTGCTGGTAGACAAATAATGACCTGGAGCAGGTTTTCATGGTTTGAGTTAAGTACCAGTTAAAGTACTATATATACTACAGGATAAAATAATATTTTGATCTTAACCCAAATCCCTTCGGAATGAAATGGAATGCATACTGTCACTTTATTACTTATCAGTTAATCACCATCACCTCACTGACACTCTTGTGGCTGAATGGTAACAAATCCTTGAAGAGACATACCAGAATGAGGTGCAAAGCCTTTCATGAAAAATGGATTCAACATGAGATGTGTGCACATATTCCATACATTACAGAAGTGACACCTTTTTATAAAACAATTACTTTTTGTAATTTAACTTTTTGTACAGACTTGATGGGAGTTAAAAGCTTTCCTGTGCTTAAAGTTGATAATGTAAAATTACACCTGTTTATACTAGCTACCCTTTATCACTGACTGATGTAACACAGTAGCATTTCATCCTGTCCATCCATTATGTCAGGCAGCTGTTGCAGGATGTTCTTTATAGTGTTAAGTCTTACCAGAATTGGGCTGCCCATGTTTGCTGGGTCGTGCTGACTCCCAGCCATCCACAGACTGAACCTCTAATAGGTAGGAGCTTTTGGTTTCACGGTCAAACACAGCCTGTGTGTAGATGAATCCCAGCTCTGGGTCAATACGGAAATACTGGTAGTCCCCACTTTGATCTTCGAGCAAGGAATACGAAATCTGGGTGGTGAAAAGGTTGGAGTAGACATTTATACAGACATTTACACAGTGCATGTATAATTCTACAGAGTTCAAACACATTTAATTAGGGTTAATATATATATATATATATATATATATATATATATAGAGAGAGACAGAGAGAGAGAGAGAGAGAGAGAGTATATGAGAAAAGAAACACAAACACAATGTAGCACATGTATTCAAAAGGGAATTCATTCTCTCACCTCATTCATTCTGAAGTAACAACAATTTGTATGTGTAGGTATGCTATTACCTTGCCATTAAGACCCAAGTCTAGGTCATTGGCAGAAACCTGGAAAACCAAAGTTCCGGATTCTGCCCCTTCGGTGACTGAAGCCTCGTAGATGGAGGAAGTGAAAAATGGGACGTTGTCGTTTACATCTGAAAACAGAGGACAGGATGAGACAGTGTATTTAGAGTAGCCTGCTTATTACCAACAGCTGCTATAGTTGTTGGTAGCATGGTTACCAGTGACACTGATCATTTCCATATCCTCAAAGTCAGGTCACTTCTTGTTTTCCCACCATACTGGAACAACAGTTTCATTAAACACAGGTCTTGTCTGAACACCAATGAGAATTACTGTAATTACACAAATCTTCTCTGTACGTAATCGCCACTTCGTCACACCAGGGTCTCCAATGGGTCGCACCTCTCCCATTAGCCCTGTCACTGAACTTTGTCTTCCTGATTTCAGATTGCACTATAAATCCCTATAGTCTAATAACATAAGCTCCACTGTACTAGTGACACATAAACACACACGGGCTCATCATAATGAAAAGAAGTCAACTTTGAAGAACTCAAAGTCAATCATAATATCAGTGTGATGCATTTGTCTTGATATTTACTCAGTAATCTTTTTTATAATATATATTTTATATGTTATGTTGCATATTTATATTGTTATGTTAAGAGGCTTTTTTACTCATCTAATACAGTATTTTCTCATAGCAGGTACCAAAATAAACAAATACTGTGGATAACTGAAAACATCCACCACTTCAAATTCATCTACATGACAAGGCCTTTTGAACTCGTACTTTCTGTTGCTGTAAAAGGAATAAATCAAGAGTCCCTATTGAATCCAATGGCTGGGAACATAACCTCATCCTTGCAAATGATTTCAATGTCTGATGTTCTTAAGCTACTTTGCTGAAAGACAAACTCTTCTACAACATTTATTCAGACTAATTCTTGTTAACCTGTTGCTGACCCTTCGTCAATTTTGTTAAATCAGTTTACCTTTATTTATTTAGGTCAATTACTTGACATTGTCCTCGTCTAATATAAATGTTCCATCCCCTAAAGAGTTAACAGCCCACTGTCTTGTGCTCTTTGTTAATGAGGCTGTCTGTTCTGGTTTGGTCCCTGACCTACTGCGACTAATGTAAGCAGAGGATGCTGCTTAAATTAGATGAACACTGGCTAGAAATAAAACAGACTAAATCCTAGATTATTTCACCTATTTGTTCACATGTCAAAATGATTCTGCAACAGTATATCAGAGTTTAGACTAGAATGCACTTGCATGGTTTCTGGGCAACACCAAACACAGATCGTATTAGCACAGAGGATTGTCTAATATTGCATTTTAGAACTCAATTTAAGATCCTCTTAATTACATTCAAAGCCCTTCATACTTTGGATCCCTCAAAATTTTCTGATCTTTAACCCCGTAAACTGTAACCTGACTCTTCAGATGTGCTGACTGAAAGCTTTTACAAGTTGTGCAGTTGTGCTAAAATCAAAGGGAGATTGTGCTTGTAATAACTTTATCTCAGTATGCCTTTGTGTACTGCTTTCTATTAAACTTGAATTTCTACTAAATTTGCTACTTATGTACTTATTATTAAGAAAGAATCAAATTTTACAATAGGTCTAGTTTGTTTTTGTTTTTGTCAGAATGCAATGAAGCTTCATCTCACGTAGTATTCAAACATATGGAGGTGCTCATGTGTAAAGAGATGCAAACCTAAAGTTGTTAGGAGGAGGATGAAAGTCTATATTTATTGACAATGTGATAAAAGTTTGTCCTAGTTTTCACAAACATTTAACTTAAGCACTGTATTTGTGGAAAACATAATCTGGTAAATGGAAACATTGTAAGGGTCAGTTTTGGCACCATGGAATGCAACCGTGGCTCCTTTGCCACATATTGATTTATGTTAGTTTACATATTTTCTGTAGCTGATATATTACTGCCATTTTCTGCTGTCTTAATTTTACCTTCTAGGACTTGCCAAGAGGAGGGTTAATGCATGTATCAGGTCAGTCTATGGAGGACACAAAATGTCAAAAAGAGAATGGACAGAGAATTGCACGGTACAGGTAGCAACAAAACCCAGTGAGACAGGCTATAAGGTTTGCCTGAATAGCAGGAGCCAAATTTGAACTTAGCTGATTACAGCCAAAAGCATTGCAGAAATGACTTAAATAGAGCAACATATTAAATCTAATGTGGCTCTATGTGCCATTTTACTGCTTATTTGAGCGAATATCTTAATCTATGAATTAGAAATGGGCCTTAAATCCATAATGGGCCTCCCTCCCTTAGCTGCACTGCCTCTGGAGGAGACAAAGAGCTTTCTTATTAAGACGGATAAGGGACAGGAGGGGTAAGCAAAAAGTGGAGAAGTTGCGAGAGGAGCAGGATCTGTGTGAATTAATTATTTCTCAGTGGATTAAGACCGATTTTAGGGAAAGTAGTATGTGTGTATGCATGTGTGTGTGTTGCAAGAGGATTAAATACAGGGGTATGTGTAGAGTCTGGGGTATGTGGGCTAAAAAGAACTATTTTGAGGAGTAAGGTCAGAGACTAAAAAACACCATATGAAGCAGTGATGATGGTGACTTAAGCCTGCTGTAAGCACTAGGGGCTAAGCATTAACTTTAACAGAATGACACTAGGCATAAGTAATCATATTTACAAGTGTATGTACCATAAAGTAATAATAGACATGATAGAGAGATGAATAGTCATATTCTCTGCAGATAATAAAAGATTTTAGGAGAGTGACTTGACTTATAGTCTCTGATAGAGATTTCCCAGCAGAGGAATTGGGGCAGTGGGGTCAAGCATACTGTATGTCATTCATCACATAAGTTCTGCAAGTGATATCGATTTATGAATTGCTTTTGAATCCAAGCTTTAAACAAATCCAATAGAAAATTAAAAGACAACCAGACATAGACAGCACTAGAATACAACTAAGCCTTTTATTTTTTCATAATGATCTTTAGTCTTTCTCTCTCCATGACTTCTGATGTGGAATATTTGTGGTGTTGTAGAAGTGATTTAGAAAGAGCTAATGCATTAGAACTGCTCAAGCTGAAAATGAGGATAGGAATAATAAATAGGCACAGAGACAATAACATATTTATGGTAATAAATCAGAACATACTAGGTGGAAATCGATCCTAATTCTGTACTTTTGCTAGAGGTGCTACACTAACTGTGTTAACTATGCCTTTGGGCTGGTTTGGTTTCAGTTTTTAATGGTACTAGTTGCTCCTGACCTTGTGTACATAAAGTATGTGTTTTTTTCTCATATCTGCATATCTATTACTTAAGTTATATCCATTTCATTCTTCCATTAGCTAATAGTGCATTGTGAAACAGAGCGTCAGACGCTCAATTTGTCCATTGTTGGGTCAAACTGCTGGTCAGAGTGCTGCAGTGAGACCCATAACCAGAACACCATAGAACAGTAATTGTTAAATACTTGTTTGCTTCAATTGGTTTCTAACTGACTATTGAATGGTGGAACAACTGAATGCAAACATGAAGACAGTGGTGTTTCAAGATAAGTATAGTGGATGAATGTTACATTAGAGAAATGAAAATAAACAAAGAACAATCAAAAAGGTGCACCTGTGACATTGACATAAACTGTGGTGAAGGCAGCCAGTGGTACAGCAGCGACATTCTGAGCTCGAACCCGCAGCATGAAGTTTCTGGTGGTCTCATAGTCCAGGGGTTCTGCAACTAGGATGGAAGCTGAACCGTCCTCTCGGTTGGGAGTCAAGTAGAAGCGAACTGGCATGTTGGTCTCTGGGACTAAGCCATCCTCCAAGTTGTAGGTCACCCTGGGATCCCCAAGGGGGGAGGTGGCTTTGATAGTCTGTTTAGAACAGAGATAACGATACATGTTGACATAAAAGGGGTAAAGGATTAATGTGATAGACCTTATTCCACTTATTGTAAACCTCATACGACTGTGTCCAGTCATTCACGTGAACCTGCTTTATGCCCATATCTAAAGTAGTTTCTCCCTTTGGGAAGAAACATATTATATGTGTTTACTTTCTAGTTAAAATGTGAAACAACCAACACAACAAACAGTCATTTGCATTTGACAGAACCTTGGCATGTTTCTAACTGCCAATTTTGAAAGCTGTAAAAATAGTGGATATCCCGAGGATCACTACTGGCGATCCTCGGGCCATGAGCAAAAAACGAGAACAGCTGCTGCTGAGCTTCAGTTGAAGTGTCCATTCTAAATAAAATTATGTGCCCAAATAGGGCATTTTATAGCCCATAATATTGGACACTAAATATTAAGGCAGTAAGTCTCAGACTGTTAGACCGGACAACAACTTGCTGAAATCCAGTGGGATCAAAGAGAAATCCACTCTGCTCTTCATTCTGCAATCTCCCTAAACTAATTAAGAAGAGGCTATTTAAAACTAATGCAATATACTTACCAATTAAAATAAAAAATGCTGTATCGGATGTGATGGGGTTTGACTATGGGTGACCTAGCTGCATCCATTCAACCTGCTGAGCATAGAAGCTGTAATAATGAGACACCCTATCAGGCGTGCAGCATGTTTTAACTGACTACTGTACTGTATTTCAGGAAATAAAACATTTCCATGGAGGAGCTATTACAACCCACTGAGACTCACTGCATCTTCGCATAACAGTCAAATCAACAGTGAACTGCCCATCTTGATTAATACATTGTACTGTGGGGACCACATTCTGCCTCCATCTTCCTCCATTCTTCCCAGCATCTCTGACGAACAACAGCTGAACACACAAATTCTCAAGAAAACTACTCTCTTTTGGTTTAAGGTATTCATCTGCAACTTTAATGGACTTAATTGCTTTCAAGAGACTCTTTAACAAAATACTGCTGAGTAGTTGAAAGTGCGTTAGAGGATTGAAAAGCAATGTCTGTGAATAATCAAATGCAGCTGATAAAATATGTCTGAACAACACAAGTAATGAACCCTTATCAGTTGATTTAAGGGTGGTTATATATTCAATGCATTGAATAAACAGCTTCTTCCTTTGATCACTGCACTGTTGATTTAGATTAAGTGAAACATCATCCTAACAAAATAAAAGAAAAATTACAGTGAATCTGTGAGAAGTGTTACACAAAATTGACAGTTGTTCCTGCCGTTGCAAAATACATTTGAAAAACTGACATGTTGTTCATGGTGGATAATTTTGTATGCGAGTGCTCACTTTCTTTTTGCATCTACTGTATATGCAGTACTGTCCAAAAGTTTTAAGAGTCAGAGTCAAAGAAATAGCTTGAGCGACAAGAAGAACAAGGAGTGCTCCAACAGATGCTATGGTCCCCACAGAGCTTTGATTTCAACGTCATTGAGTCAGTCTGGGAATATGCAAAGACACAGAAACAACTGAGATAATATCACTGCATAGAAAACTGTGGCAAACGTTTCAAGATGCTTGAAACCACCTGCCACATAAAAAACATGCTCAAGAACCATGTCTTGAAGCGAAGGCTGGTCACAAAATATTGATTTCATTTAATTTGTTTGTGTGTTTGCATGTGTGCACGTGTATGTGCACTTTGTATGGTTACTGGTAAATAAAACAACCCATGACGTGATATTTTAAAATATTATGTTAGTGTTAATGTGCACATACTGTGTTAGCGATGCCAACCAATCAATACATTATCAACTAAAGCTTTGTTGTAAATCTAAATATAAAAATACAAGTGCATTTGATACTAGGTAGTTACATGTAACAAAGGGTAACATTAACATCCTATGTGCAGTGTTAACAAGAATCAAAATGTATAAGGTAAGGTAGGATAAGGTATGGTAAGAGAAGCTGTAGCGATTGTTGTAGTAATTGGTGTTAACCTTGTTGAAAGCAGAGACGAATGCAGACAGCATATACTGTTGTGACATAATGATGTGGCTTTATGTTGGAGCTCTAGCTCATGGAAGAGAAAAGTTGTTCTAAGAAAGTCTGCAAGTTAAACCACTCTGAATGAGCATGGGAACCAGCCTAGAACTAGCATTTGGTTTGTGTTGGTCAAATAGGGTTATATCTGCACTTTAACTGTACAACTGGTATATTATTATTGCTTAGAACATATAACATAAGTAAGTTTTGCTTAAGTGCATTTTTTGCCTGATGTAAAGCTATGTGGGCATCGACTACCACAACCCAGCCCAAATGTACCACAATAGCCGTGTCCCGAACTGTGTTTTCAGGGATGACCACGCTGTAGCTGTCCTTCTCCCACTGTGGAGGTTGGTTCTTCACATTGGTGATGGTGACTGCCAACTCCACTGAACTGCTCCTGTTTCCCCCATCTGTAGCCACAATTTCCCTGGTGATGTAGGTCCTCTGCAGGTGGAAATTCCATATAGAGTAGAGAAACAACAAACAAGAAGTTAACTTGATGGTGTGTTCTCCTGTCGTCAATTAGACAGACACAGTGATGATTACAGCTTCCTTACTGACAAACACTGTGTTAGATCACACAGATTTCAGTAAGCAATTCATTTTCCATGCTTCTGTGCTGGAAGAAATTAACTGCAGGCAGCATTTGGGAAAAAACAAATGTATAATAAGATGAGATAATTGTATAGATTGGAAGGCATCTCCTGCTGTGTAGCAGCAGGGTTGTGCAACCCCTACAAGCAATTAGCTTTAGCCACTGTAGTCATTTAAAATAAATACAGAGATTTTATCCAAGAGATAACACCCAGTGTGGGTTACTGTGGAGTGTTGATCTATAACAAACAACCACAAAAAAGAAAGCATGAAAAATGTTAAATTTTTCCAAACACTGAATTTCATTTTTCACTAAAATGTCTAAACTTGCAGTACAACATCTAGTTTGAATGCTACTTTGTTAGGGTTGTTGTTAAATGTTTTATATATTAGCTGTAGACATGCTCGGCACTTGATTAACATTGGTTATGTTTCTAGTGCTCTCTTGCCTAAGCCTAACCACACATGTGCTTGGTCAAGTCAAACTGGGTCTCTAGTGTAACAGTTATTCTCTTTGTATGCCTAACATCCACCCAACCATCCCCTTCTTGCTTTTTGGGATATTATCCTTGTGGCACTCATCTGAGGAACAAACTTGTTTCTCCACGCACTATGTGGCAATTTCCTCTATTGCTTGTTCATGTTCCCACCAAACCTGTTTTTCTACCTTGTAGTGAAGCAAATGGTTAGAGGCAGTGAAGTGAGGAAAATATCAGCAAGGTTATTTCTCCTGATGCCAAAGAAAAGGCTCCCATGAAGACACAATCACAGGTTATTCTGGTTGCTGGTCTGTTACTGGCCTGTGGACTGCCCCCTCACTGTTAGTAATAAAAAGGCTTGGATTCAAATATATTTGCTTTTCTGGCCTTGCACTGGGATACTTGCATGTCTCAGGTGGATTCTCAAGTGAAATTATGAAATTACATAATTTCCTTGAAGTGCTTTTGTACCATCTGGAATAGCACAATTAGCATCATCACGCCACAGGACATACAATTTTCTCTTTTTCTCTGTCTGACAGTTGCTTTACATGTCTGCCATTATGGAAACATATACTGTATGTGTGTACCTGAGAGATGGGCTGGTTGACATACACCCAGCCCGTCAGGGGGTTGACCCTGAAGTACTCTGGCTGTTCAGCAGACATTGAGTATGTGATGGCTGCATTGGTCCCAAAGTCATCGTCATGAGCTGCTACCCGCAAGAAACTGGTTCCAATCATGGTATCCTCACGAAGGAAGTCTGTGGGAGAACAAGTGTAATGCTTCAGTGCTTCTGTGAGGCCTTCATTTGTACCCTTTTGGGCAAGTGAGTACTGCACTGCAGCTTAAAAAAACACAGGCAAAGGAATAAGAAAGGAGGAGAATAAGAAAAAAACAGTTCAGGAGGAAAGCTTGCACTTTTCAACCCAACACATTTATTCAACAGTTTTACTTTCTAGTTTCTTTGCAGATGCAGATTCCCCATACATGCAGATAATTAACAAACTAAATTAAAATACTACTTACTAACCACATTTGAGTTGATGTGTTCAGCCTTCATACTTTGTGCTCATTTCCACTTACACTCATATCGGATGTTTTCAAACTTGGGACTATTGTCATTCTGGTCCAGGATGAGTATGTTGAGCTGACAAATGCCGATCAGTGGGTCAGCTGCCTGGTCGGTGGCAGTCACAGTTACTGCATACTCCCGCTGGCGTTCACGGTCAAATTTTCTGGCTGTCACAATTACTCCTACAGACACAGAGATAAAAGGTTAAACAGACAGCAAAATCTAACCAAGAGCTGTTTGGTCTTGTGTCCCCAGAGCATTTGCAATTTAACACTAAAATGATTTTATCTGTTTGCCTTGAAGCAAAACTTCAAAGACAGTAGAGCATATTCAGAATAGAAGGGGAAATCATTATTTTTTTTTTTTTTTTCAAAAGTGGTTATTATCAAATCTAAAGAGAATTATCTTTATTATTGATTTTAGAAATAATTGTAGTAATAACATATACACATACACTTTTTGAGATAAAAAAAGGAGAAACTTGCAGACACCATTGGTGTGGAACTTGGCTCTTGGCATTTGAACTGTTGGACTAAAGCGCACGCTTATTTCTAATAGAGTTTCTATTTTTTTCAATTTCAAAGACATTTTAAAATATAATTCCAAAACATTTAAAGAGTGTAGCACCTTTGGTCTGTGAATGTGTTGAATGATAAGTGTCTATTTTTTAAGCACAAATGAATAATTACACACTTATCTCAGTTTCATATTACAACCATGTAGACACTCTGCAGGCATAGTGCAACATGCATGCAGAGAATTCAGCCTGCATAAGAATTCCCACTGAGATAAAGGTTTTGTATTCTTGTGTGTGTTTGTGCACGTAAAAGTGGTGTAGTATGTGTGTGTTCAGTACCAGTGTCTGGGTGTATGCTGAATGCAGGCACAGTGGAGTCTTTGTGCATAAAGCCATATGTGACTCTGCCATTAGAGCCCTCGTCAGCATCCACAGCATGAACCTGCAGAACGAACGTCCCCGCTGGCTGGTTCTCCAGGACTGATGTGCTTTCTCTGTACTGCTGACACTGAGGCGAATGAGACAGTGTGTAGAGAAGAAACTTAGATCAATACTCCCTTCTATCAAAACAGTAAGAAAGAGGATGTGGGAGATGTTAGATGTTATTCACTGTAAAAGGACAGAGTAAAGATTGTTTACTAGTGTGACAAAAAGAGGAACATGTACACAAAATATTGAGTGAATTGAGAAAGAAAGCGGGGAGCCCGGGCTCTGTACCATTTTCATCTTCTATACTTGCTTATCCTGTGTGGAGTAGATGGTGGTAGCGGGTTCAGCATCAGGTGGGCAAGGGTACTCAATAGCTGCTTGGTGGTGTGCTCACTGTGGCTTTTACGCTTTAGTAAACATTAAATCTGTTGAGCTTTTGGCACCCAGTGTATTTAGTGTTGTCCAAAACATAGAGCTGTTTTCTTTTATTGCAAATGGGGCCAACACTTCACAGAAAACCTTCAACAGTGTACCAGAAAACAGAGGGCATGGTAAAACCTTTATATTTTGTAATCAACTGAACAAATGGAAGATTTTCAAGAATCAGAAGGTGTGTTTAAGGCAGACTACTGTTATGTTGTTAGCATGTTAGGGGTGTTTTAATGCATCATAAACAACCTACAGCAGGAGATATCCAATATAAAAAGCATTGATGCAACACATCTAGAAGGCTGTTATAGATTTATATTTTTTGCACTGGTAATTTTGTACATGTTCTTAATTTGTACTATATATTTATGTGTAGAACAAACAAACAAAAAAAATACCACATGGGAACATTTACATATAGAGCATAACAGTTAAGACTGTGCTTGTGTCTTCAGCGGAGAAACATCCATCCATCCATTTTCTGAACCACTTAGTCCCCATAAGGGTTGCAGGCGTGCTAGAGCTTATGCCAGCTTTCATATGGGCAAGAGGCGGGATACAACCTGTACAGTTTGTCAGTCCATCACAGGGCCACATATAGACAAGGACAACCATTCACTCTCTCACTCACACCTACGGGCAATTTAGAGTTTCCAATCACCCTGACTGCATGTCTGTGGACTGTGCGAGGAAGCCGGAGTGCCCGGAGAGAACCCACGCAAACACAGGGAGAACATGCAAACTCCACACAGAAAGACCCTGGCCAACCCCGGGAATCGAACCCAGGACCTTCTTGCTGTGAGGCGAGTTTTTCATTTTCCTGTGGCCCCCAGAGAAAAAACGCACGTACAAAACACAACCAAAAAGGAAATGCAAATTTAAAAACAAAAACAAAAATCAAAGCACAAACAGAAATCAAATGCTGCACAAATGACAAAACACAAACAAAAGCACAAACAAAAAGGAAACAAGCTGCAAATCATAAAACATAAACAAAAATGAAATGTGCTGCAAAACACAAACAAAAGCTAAAACACAAACAAACAAAAAGGAAACACAGTGCAACAAAATGCAGTAAATAAAAAGGCTTGTACAAAGAAATAATTATGCTAATAGATTATCCTAAACTGGAAGTGCTCCAGGTAGATAGGGACACAGGGACTTATGGGAAATATTGGTGATTTGTTAAAAACTGTCTGTGATCACCGGAATGATAAACGTAAGTGTTAAACTGACTGTCTACTTTTCTGCTGCTTAATCTGTGTTTTACTGTGTTGTACTGTTATATATATATTTGGAATGTGCCTTAATTGTTGTATAGAATACCTTTTTATAAAGTAAAAAAAAAAACTTCACAAACCTGTATACTCTGAGCTTTAAATAGCACCTAGAATATCTATCAGGCCCTGATCTTCTCCTAAGGCTAGAGGTATACTTGCTATAGACTTGTGTATGTGCATAGTTTATAGCCTCGTCATCCATACCATTGTTCATATACTTCCTTGTTTAGTATGTCTGTCTGTAGGCTTAAAAAAGGTCAGCCACTCAGGGACAGACAAGAGTCTAATCATCCATGGCAGAAAGAAGAAGAATGATATTGGTGTTACTGATTGCACGGTGAAGAAAATTAGTATATGTACATTGTAAATGGTACATGAAACCCTTACATCAAGCACAGCTCCCGCCAGATTTACGCAGGATTGCATCCAGCATGTGCTTCATGTTAAAAATTTACTAAACCACAGAGTAAATCCATTATGGTAACATAGATACCAGCCTAACATTGAGTTTCTCTCTTAATTTATAGTATTAATAAGACATCACATCTTTAAAGGACCACCCACAAAACAAGGCTTTCTGCTGTCATTGCAGATGCAGGGCTCATCAGTGCATGCAGTGTCACTTAATTTGTTCACAGCTGCTAACACTGCATACAGCATGGCATCAACATGTGAAAAAACACTTCTCCTAATGCTGCCATACATATGCACAGGCCAAAATCACAACAGTCACTCATTTTCCACAGCTAATCAAAGCAGTCCATTGTGGATCATTTAAGTTTTAGAAATAATTTGTTAGTTGTAATTGGTTAGATTGTGAATCAGTTAACGTGAAAAAACACATAGTTAAATAAAGTATTTCTTGTCTACTGCATCCTGAATGGAATTAAAAATACATATAGCTGTCTAAATGTATATATTATATTAACTACAATATGTTGGCAGGAACCTGTCACAAAATACATATGTGCTCACTGTTGACAGGAAAACAGTCTCCCCAAAATATCACACCAAAAATACTGTATGATGATCTTCCCAACAACTACATCCAGCACCCTCATTACCATTTATATATTTAAAAATGATAAGAGCATACATGATAGAAAACAACAGCACGCATCTGTTTCTATCTCAAAGGACACTTTAAGAGTAATGCTGTCCTGTAACAAAGATCCACAATGTAATCAAATGAATTTAAAAGGATAACACCAAGATGAGAATAAAACCCATTAAATTATTAAATATAAGCTGTTCTGACTTTAAAATATGGAATGTTTCTTTTTTTCCTTTGTTTCTTTTTTCATGACAAACATCACAGAGAAGTTAAAAATTTCAAATTCAGCCATGAAACATTAACTCTAGTCTGCATTTCAGACCATATTAACTTGATGTTTGGGTTCTCAAAAATGTTGTCAATCACAGAACATGTCAGACACAAAGAGCGTGATTATCCTCATTCGAACCCTGCCTGGGTTTCACTCACTCTATTTTTTCCAACCACAATCTGCTCTCTGATCTGATCCTTCTATTTCGTTCTCTCCTTGAGCATCTCTTCTTTCTTCTGTCCCCTGTTTCACTGAAGTGTTGATGCCACAGACACAGAAAGAAAGGAACCCCTTTAAAAGCTTTGGCTGATGTCTTCTTTGACATCTAATTAAAGACTAGAGAACATTTGCCCCTTTTCTTCATCTTCCCTTAAATCTTGCATTTTTTCATTCTTCCTATAGTTTTTTAGACCGTGATTGATTCCTGTTTTACCTTTTGGCTCAGTGCATCAAATTTTGCTTCATGATTCATTAGAATATGGAAGAAGAATGGTGATAATATGCAGGTATGCGAGTTTGCACTAAGTCTAAACACAAAGAAATGCCACAAGCATTTGGGTCAGAGTCATGACACCTCACTTGTGGTGTGTGTGTGTGTTTTTGAGTTTTACTCTATAAGTGACGGTAAAGTGGAAAGTGAGGTTGACAGCTGCCTTAGTCAGCAGTAATGTGGCAGGTGTCTTAGACCATCATGTCATAGAAGAGTTTGAAAGAAAAGGTCTGGATATTCCAGATAATGGTAGCTCCTTCCCTCCTGTCTGGTCATGAGGTTTGGATTAAAAATGAAACCACGAGATTGCTCATACAAGCAGCTAAAGCAGGGTTCATTCTTAGAGAGGCTAAGAAGGAAATGAATTTGGAGTGAAACCGGTAGAGATAAACCAACCACCATACCTCATGTCAGGGCTAAGAATAACAATCCAACCATTGCTTTACTTTTCCTCAAAAGCATAAAACTAACTGTGGTCATTGTCATTTAAAGCAGAGGTTCCCAAACGTGATCCACAGGGCTGGACTGCGTCACAAGAATACTGAAAGTTAAAAACTATACTAACTGTATGCGTACTGTTTTATTTATTTTATAAATCTGCCTGTCTGTGTTGTCTCTTGATCCACTGACCCTGACTCTGAACAGGTTACAGTATAACACTGGGCATCACAACAAGATAAAAGGGCTGTCAGAGACACAGAAAATACCACCTAACCTTGTATGTCTCCACTAATTGAGAACCCAGATTCATTTTCTGATTTTACCTTTCCCTCAGTTTCTTTGTCTTTGACTGCAGACACGCAGTAGTCCACTGTTTTCTCTTACACATATTTTTTTCCTTTTTTTAATCTAAAGTGGCATGGAGATTGGGAGGTCAGAGGCTTGTTTGTCTATTGCAGTCAGCATTCCGCCAGACAGAAAAGAATGAATCACTGGAGTATGATGCCAGCAGGAGATTCCTGAGAGAGACAGTTGCGCATACAGAGCACATGAAACCCCTCTCTTCTTCTCTTCTCTCTTGGCTAACATCTTGTCTCCTATCCCTCTGTTTCTCTTTCTAAGAGGTGAGGCCAAAAGGGAAATGCTTGGCACCCACTTTCCCTCAAGAGTAAGCGTGTTTTACTCAGCAACTAGTCTTGGCTCACCATATCTCATAGGGCTTGGAAAGTCACCACATTTAATAATGAAAAATGGCCAAAAAAAAAGCAGGTGGAGACATTGTACTTCTAGAGCAGGCCGGTTGGGATTTCTCCCACATCCCTCAAAGCTTTAATTAAAAGACCAAGATGATGTAGGAGAGAGATGAGAGAGCAGAGACGGGGGTGAAGCTGGCTAATCGTTCCTCCAGAGAGAAGAGAGAGAAGCTAATAAATAGAGGCAATAGAAAGTGATGGCAAAGAGTTACATTGGATAGACAGACATAGAGAAGAATAGAGGGGGAAGAAATAGAAGATACTGTATGTTTCTGACTGTCCTTTGGTGATGAATCCCAAAATCCAGATGTACACTTACTGAACATCTGCAGGGACACCTGAGGATGGCAGTTCAGATACCATCAAATCTGATCGAGCCTGACACACTCTACTAGGACGAATGGGATAAAATGCACAAATACAGATGTGACCAGCTCCAAGAAACTTACCCCAAAAGACTCAAAGCTGTGCAGTACTTGCAAAAAGTGAAGGTCTGAAAACTTTCCCTCACTCCTCAATTATCCGTCTTCATCTCCTTGCGTTTCTATTTCCTTTATTTATCATTTATTTCTCTAAACTGCAGAGTAACCATGAGAGCATTTGTTTATGCAACTTATGTTCAAACACAAGCAATGAGCAAGACTCATTATCTGCTTGTGACACTGGTTAATGATGTGTGGTGTGGGATTGCTCGTCTTACCTTCTCAAAAACCGGCTTGTTGTTATTCACGTCATCCACCCCGACTATGACCTGGGCTGTGGATGACAATGCCTGAGGTCCGCCTGAAGCGTTGTCATCCGTTGCTGTAATATTGAGGACATACTGTATGCCCTGGAGGCGAGGGGGTGGACTGGACCGCAGGCGGATCAAACCTGCACATAAAGATGACAGTGGTTACCACACTCCATTAGCTGTTGACACTTTTAATACTCGCTATATCTTGCTTTCTATATCTTTTAGGTTTAAGATAGAAATAAGTTCAATGATAGTCCTTGCAGGCTTTTTAGTTTAATTGCAACTTGCTAAACTTGGCTGATCACACGTTAACTGGACATGGTACAGATGTCAGACAGAACATTTAGCCCTGCTAAAGGTCAACAGTCTGGCTTGTTAATTTTCATTAAA
>OMLM01021101.1:276-27900 GCA_900302695.1 Helostoma temminkii | reverse complement strand
GGGTGAGGAGCACAGTCACCCGGGAGGAGCTCGGAGTAGAGCCGCTGCTCCTCCGCATCGAGAGGGGCCAGTTGAGGTGGCTTGGGCATCTGTTTCGGATGCCTCCGGTGACGCCTCGCAGGGGAGGTTTTCCGGACATGTCCCACCGGGCGGAGGCCCCGGGGAAGACCCAGGACACGTTGGAGGGACTATGTCTCTCGGCTGGCCTGGGAACGCCTTGGTGTTCCCCCGGAAGAGCTGGAGGAGGTGTCTAGGGAGAGGGAAGTCTGGGCATCTCTACTTAAGCTGCTTCCCCCGCGACCCGGCCCCGGATAAGCGGAAGAAGATGAGATGAGATGAGATAAACTTGGCTGATCACACGTTAACTGGACATGGTACAGATGTCAGACAGAACATTTAGCCCTGCTAAAGGTCAACAGTCTGGCTTGTTAATTTTCATTAAATCTTTCTTTGATTTAGTTGATTTACTTGAAAATGTATCTTCTCACCAAATATTTTCTATAATTTAGTCTTGCATCAAATATAGATATAACCAAACTTGTTTTTAATATTTATGTTGAAAATTATTTAGTTGCAGATTATTAAGTACTGATGCTCTTTCTATGACCAACCATCTTTATATTGAGTCTGCACTGTGAAAAATACTATTATATGTTATAAGTGTACCCTAAGTTGTGCTTATCCTGCCCAAGTTGAAAAGTACAATCAAGAACTTTGGATCTGAGCCAGAATTACTGAAACAATAGAGGTAAGAGTTGTCCAGAGGGTCAAGTGATGTTGATTATTTAGTTGTAGAGTTATTTGTTCTTCCCATCCACACTTCCACTGCTTTAAAACAAAAGCAGAAGCCACTGATGTGTTTGTTCATCCAGAAAATGTATTTTGTCCATTGTATAGTGATGAAGAAATTATGGAGTGTTTATGGAACACAGCATTTCTTGTGTGTATTTCCACTATATCACAAGTGAAATCAACAAAAAAGGAAGCTGTGCCCCCCGAATTATGTTGTTATGACACTAACTGCAACCATAGACATTTTAATAGGAAACAGTGATTGGATGAATTATGTTTCGATGCAACATAATGTTGAATTTAGGCACTGTCTAAAGAAAAATAAACATGATTTGTTTGAAGACTGACCACAGTCTTTATATAACCTTAACCAAGTGTCATGAGAACGTAAACTATAAAAAATGCTTATTAACACTATTAATATACTGCAACTTGCCATTTATGTCAATCATCAACATATGCTCCCTATCCTAAAATGTGATTTTAATCTAGTTGCAATTACATGACCTTGTATAGGTATGTAATTTTTTTTTAAATTATGCTATCCAAACTTGTTTAGCTTAAATCTATTACTAAAATAAAGGTTTCAGTGCTTTTATTGTAACCATAAAATTATACTGACCTAAACCAATTTTAGTAACAGCCTCAAATTCTAGGTTAGCAAAAATGCTACAGCCTTTACAATAACTGGTGCAGCCTACACCTTACTTAAGCTAGAACAGATAATTAAGGGTGAGCTTAAGGACAAAAAGAAAGATTCATCGCATGAAAAACATAACTGCTTTTACAAAAACAACACATTCAGGAGTATGATGCAAGTGTGTGAGGTATGTCTCTCATTTTCAGTTCAACAAGTATTTCTGCTGATGTGAACATTAAAATGATACAGTTTTGTTGCAACAAAGCACTTTTATTTTATAATAAAGCAGTAAGAATAAGAGCATGAATAAATGGGACTCTCAACCTGTAAAAAAATAAGTGTGTTCCAGTAGATTATGAAAAACCACTAGTATGTGTTATGATTGGGCAACTTCGAACTGACATGAGCAAAGACGAGCCTCAGGGTCTTTAGTACTTAAATCCATGTCTGAACTCATTTTTCTATCGTCTTGGACTTGTGTGGGACACTGTGGTATTGTCACAGACTGTATTCTATTTGGCTATATGACTGCCAAATACTTTAACAGGACTCTAATGAGCCCAACATTTTTTTCTTTGCTGAAATTAGCTTTCTCCTTCCTTCATCCTCTTCAAAGTGAACCTTGACAGAAGTTGTTCATATATCAGAAATGTAAAGATGCACTTAAGTTTTGTGTGACTTTAAAGTGAAAGGCTATATTGAAATTACCTAAGTTGTTCCTACAGTGGACCTTTTCTTTGTTTTTACATTGCACTTTTTCATCATCATAAATACAGTGCAACACTCTACTAATCTTGTCTTTGGAGAATGTATAGTATAATAAGTGCAATTGTCCATAAAATGACAAATTATATTATATATTACAAATTTTAATTATATATTTTTCTCCCTCTATGTTTTTTACATTCAAGTCCCCGGTCTTGGTCCTGGTCTTAGGCTCATATTAAGTTTGCATAAAGGTCCACATTGAGTCCTGGTCTGCATTAGGAAGAGTGTGGTGTGGTTAGAAAAGTAAAAAAACACAGAACTTCCCTGCAGGAGACCAATGTTTGTCTATCCATGACTATGAAAACCTTTTTTATTGCTGGAATCATGATCCAATTTCAAATGTGCCCTAATATCTCTTTAGAGGTACCAACAGTGTGAAAGGGCAGCAACAAACAGCCATGTGAATGTTTGGGTTGGTGAAAATAGTATTTGAATAGTGAGTTCAATTCATGACCAGC
Organism: Helostoma temminkii; assembly: GCA_900302695.1. Classification (NCBI taxonomy): domain Eukaryota; kingdom Metazoa; phylum Chordata; class Actinopteri; order Anabantiformes; family Helostomatidae; genus Helostoma; species Helostoma temminkii. Next base: position 25,242 of record OMLM01021101.1, on the reverse strand, counting down.
AAATTTCTAAAGTTCCTATAGTAGAGTACATAGGAATCACATAGAGATTTCTAAGCAACATGCCAAACAAAGTTTTTACAGTAATAAGTAAAACACTTAATTATTTGATAGTTTAAGAATTATCTACTAGTGATAGTGTTGATGTTCACAGGGTGGCCATTTGTCAATTTAAATAACCCCCTTACATTGTACAGCAGTCACTGGTCCACAAAACAGCCATGTGTTACTCCTGAAAGCAGATTGTAGACAGTTACCACTGATCCAGCTCAGTTTCAGGTTAATCAATGGATCAGTGTCTACACAAAAAGTAAATTAGTGAGACTAAGGTGCACGATGTTTGTGAATTGCTAACTTGCTTGAACTTGCTCACCTACCACCATAACATTCAACGTTCTTTTACAAAGTGCATCTGTGTGCTAAAAAAAAGTTAATGATTAATGATTATGGTTGATATTCATGGTATTAGGCGACATATTCTGCATTGTTAAAGTGCTATGTTTGCAGTACTTCGCTGAATATCTGTAAATGTTCTAAAGACAAATTGGGCTCTGTTTAGCTGAACATGACTACAAAAATGCCAGAAAATGTCTCTTTTACGCAGCACAAAAGGCCAAAGGAAATGAAAAAAATTGATTTTGTGTGACTATTCTATTAAATCTCTGATTAACTGCTGAGTGTGTCGTACAAAATCTATAAAGTTACAGTATACAGTGAACATAAGAGCAAAGTAAAGTGAAAACCTGATTGTAAATTGTCCACATTATCATCTGTAAGCTACTGCAAAATAGTTTTCTTAGAAAATAAGTAGAAATAAGATGAGTCATGCAAGAGAAACATGTTTCTAGTGGACAGAGGCTTTTTTTTTTTTTTGCTGTTTTAGCCCTGAAAGAGATTTCATTACTTATGGCCACAAAACATATGAATTGTTAAACTGACTGGTATTCCCTTTTAGTGCTTCCATTCTGGTATGCTATTTCATCCTCTGTCTGTCTTTCTCTTACTGACTCTGTCTCTCAGCCTGGTGTAGGCGTCTCATCATGCCACTCTCTGCTTTGAATGACTCTCCTCCACTCTGTATTCATCACAGCCTTTGGCACTGTGTTTACTGTGTGCATGTGCATGTATGTGTGATGGGTGTCCACTAAAAGTGTGGACACTTATTACATCCTCCTTATCTTCAGAGGCAGCGACAGGTGCTCTCACTGTCATGTTCATTTAGTTCCTGTCTCACGAGAGACCCTGGAGTTAAAATCATGCAATTATACACAGCGTAGATATGTCTGCATGTGTATTTGCCGCCCGCATGTGTGTGTGTGCGACTGTAGGAGCATGAAACATGCTGAAGGGTGCTTTGCATTCAGTGATCGGTGGATGAGTATTCAGAAATACATGACAAATGAAACAAGATGAAGCTAAAAGGGAGAATTTCTGTTGCAATCAAGTAAAAGCTGCACACATTCACAGGATGTCCCTTCTGTTTGCCTTTTGTGCGTGTCTGTGTGTTTGTGTTTCTGATGTTTCACAAGGGATGGAGGATTGCCATAGAGAGGGGGTGTCTGCCTCGAGGTGTTTGTCACAATGGCTGGTTCCCTGGCACTGCTGTCCATGGTTAAGGGTATGTGTAGGTGTGTGTGTGTGTGTGTTTGGTGTTTGTGTGTGTGTGCGTATGTGAGTGTGTGTATATATGTGTGTGTGTTGAGGGAAAAAGATAAAAATAAACCAGGAGGGAAACAGACAAGGGGGAGAGATGATTCCAATTTAAAGCCGTACAGATGTAAGAGGAGAAAGCTTTGCCTCAAGAAAGACGTGTCACATACATTGTGTCAGACACATATAAATGCACAAAATATACTCTCTCACTCACTACACACACATGCGCACACACATTCCTGCAGAATAAAATACACACACCTATATTCGCTACCTACAGGTAGCACTCTTTACCTAAGCTTGTCTGTGGGTCATTAAGATGCCTCACAGCCTAAGTTGTTCATGTGATTTCAAAGGGACCACATGCTAAAGTGCTCTGGCTTAAGGAAGTTCAGGTTGTTTTTTTGTTTACTGTAAAATCAACCCCATGAATATACACGATGCTGTTTACTGTTTTACTTTGTTGTCTTGCAGAGTTGACCCAGTTTTTGCAACATTCAGACACAGCACAGTGTTGATGTGCACTTTTAGATCAGAAATGTGACATTATTTACTGCTGTGAAACACAAATGCTTTCGCTATTGAAGACACTTAGCCCCACCAGAGTCTGAAAACGATCTTGCAACCATGCCAATTTGTATTTTTTTTTAACCTGTAGTCTTTAACGACCGTAAAGGACAGCACAGTTTAATGACTGATTTGTGGTCATTGTAAATATGCAGTTGTGACATAAAAAAAAATGTAATAAAACACATCTAGCTAGACAAAGCTGGTGTCTTAACTATTTGTTTATTTCCAATTTTCATTTTCATGTGATTAAGGACCTTTAGGGTATTCATGAAGTGGCAACTTTAGCAGATATGTGAGACGTACAATTTGTACCTAGATTTTTAAACACCTATAATTTGTACCCACATTTTACCCTGCAATTATGCTGTCATGTGCATGAGCAGTGATGCACTAAACAACTGTTTCAATATGAAATTGCTTTCTGATTGCAGAGCTCCTTTAAACAGAGCAGACCCGTGTGCCAATATCTTCCACAATTGCAATATACATGCATTTAACTGAATTGTTTTCAATATTAACTTCAAGACCATGACCCTGATTATTCAGTTAGATATTTGAAACACTGTAAAAATATAAAGAAGTTCACCTGCTAATGCTAATTTTCATTGGCAGAAATCAATAATTCTATTGATGGAAACACTTTCTGGACCAATTGACACTGTGATATTTCATATCACATGTTAGTTCAGCTCTTTTCATTTTGACCCTGACTCTTGCTGCATATGTAATTAAATGTGCTTCTTCTTTTCATAGGCTAAGCTTTTAATCTTGTTCATTTATTCCACAGTCGTGTTTCTGACTTTTAGTTGGTAGTTTGGCCATTTCAACAGCTGGATGTATTCAGGGTAAATATTCCACCTGGTCACCTTTCCTAAGATTTAAAAAAGGAATTTGTTCATACTCTAAAGTGACTGTAGTCTGGATGGTTGCTCACAGTTTTTCAATACCCAGACCCAAATATGCTATTGTATGGTGCATGGCAGGGACTGATAGAGATTGCATTGTAGAATAAGCTTATGAGTGACTGCAATATAAAAATAAGCCTTACAGACTAAAATTAGAACAGTTGTTTGCAATAAAATGCAACTGACTTGGGTCAATAAGAAACAGTTACAAGACATGAAATTGAAATGCAGATTCTTTCAATACTGTGAATAATGTTGACATCAAATGTATCTTAATAAGATATACGTATATGATATATATTTTTAAGAATCAGTACCTAGTATGTGCTAAATATACACAAGGTGTTACGTGTGTATATAAGGTACTTGCACTTGTCTGATGTGATTGATGCTCTATAAATAAAATCAACTGCCATGCTAATAGATGTGTGAGGTTTCCACAGTAGTGCTATGACTTAAGTGCTAACCTCAGTGATAACACTGACACCATGGTAACCACAGCACATTTTTGATAGAACATTTTTGCTAATAAACCAAGTAATTGAAATTTCCACCTGATGCTACTAGATAAAAAAGGTTAAGGGGTGCTGAGGGGTACATGAATATCTCCCCATTTGCCATAATAATTCATTCAAAGTGATATATATAAATCAAAATTACAATGTCAACCATGGTGGTGGAAAGGCTTCTCAGATTCATGGATTCCTAAACAAATATATGTGCCAATTCATCTGCCCGATAATACCACTTGGATTTATGCTTGCCATGATCAGTGGATGTTAAAACACACAGTTTGCTGCATGTGGAGCAGTAAGAAGCTATAAGAAGAACCACTGAGTCATCAAACCCATTAGCATAAATCCTAATAAGCACCATGATTGTCTGTATACATTTTTTGGCAATCCATTCAGTAGTTGTTTAGATAGTTCAAGCAGTAGTTGCAGCAGTGGTAAACAAAACTAATGCAACTAAATGTATTTAGGTTTCTAATATCAGTTGACTCCAGGCCCATAGAGTCATAAATTAGAATAAAACAAAGACACGCATACCCACACCATAGATGCATCATAAGCACTACTTCAGCCTTCTCTCTCTCCACCCACACTGCTCCAGTGGTGCCGGGGAGTGCACTCATGCTTAATGAATTGAGACAGAAGGCCAGATAAATGTGACCAGTTCAGTACAGGCAGCAGGCAGACACACAGAGAGGCTATGGCCTGCACTCTGTGTTACATACACAGGGAGCACTGGAGGCGTCCAGTAGTCCGATCCCTGCTTTCCTCTCCCTCTGTTTGGCATAAACATCTAAAAAGGCCTAAAAGCCTTATGAGAGCAACACATGCTGGGTAAGTGGTTGAAAATGGGACATGGAAAAGGTTTTAGGACATTCAAGAACAAAGCATACAGCAAGCGTCTGTTCTAATCTATGAGATATGTGTCCCCGTAGTATGGGTTATGTCTCTGTGTGTGTGTGTGTGTCTGGGTATATGAGTTGGCCTTCATGTGCATACATACACACAGTTGGTTCTGTGTGTAACTCTGTGTTGTTGTGTCTGCAAATATTTGTTTATTTACATGCTTGCAGCGTAAGGGTGTAAGAAGGTTTAGCATGTCTGTGTTGCTTTGTGTATGATCTACAAATGTTTCTGCCAATGAGTATGTTTCTATGTAAGCATGTCTTTTTCTGTTTGCTGGATGAGCCTATGTTGTCTAGACACTGTGAGAGTGTATATGAATGTGTAGCTGTACAAACAGGATGCCTGTTTCTGCATAAGTCTTGAGTCAATAAAGTACAGTGATTCTGTGTGTATATGTGTGTGTTGCTGTTCTAGTCTCATCAGAAGTTGGAATTGACTGAGTAGCTGGAAATGTGTGTTTTTAATGGAATAGGCCTACAGAGGACAAGCAAGCATGTGTTCCAGCGTGATGCTGCATTTGCTAATGCATGTTTATCAGTTTAAAAGACTAACTAGTCATTTGAAAATCCTTTTGTAGTTATGTTAGCACACCTGAAAACATGCATGTCTTCATGAAAATGAGGACATTTCTATGTGACCAAGCCCCAATAGGGTCATAAAAACAAGTCTGTGTGTGTGGGTGTTGCTGCTAACAGGGCCAGCACATATCATCACTTTTCAGAGATGGAGAAGATGTTTCCTTGGGGTCAGCGCACAGCCGTCACTTCACATGAAGGCAGCCAGGAGGGAGGAAGGAAGGAAGAAGCAAGACATGGGTGAGAGACATCACAGCAGAGAGAAGATGGTGAAGAAGAGCGGTTGGGCTGGGGTTTTGTAAGAGAGAGTGCCTCCTTCAGTCAGCATCGTGACAAAAACTTGCATGCAGTAGCTTTGAAAGAAACAAGGAGAAGTGAAACGAAGAGTAAAAAGAGTGACAGAGAAAGAATGAGCTTCAAAAGAGTAGGAAGTGGGATTGTGAAAGAGAAAATAACTGTATATTTGCCAAAGGGAAACAGGGAAAAAAATGAGGGCATAGAAAACATGGTTTGTTACATAAAGCTTGGATCAGACACAGGTCAGTTCATCAAACCAAAGACAATAGGAGGCGAGCAGCTCAGGAGGAAAGTCTAAATGATAGAAATAAAACAAGACAACTTGGCGGTGAATGCTACCCAATCACCGCTTCCCAAAGAATCCTCACTGGAAGAAAAAAAAACTCCCTAAGAAGAGAGCACTCTTCCAAAGTGACATAAAATTTATCTGAGGAAAAGAAAATGATTAAAATCTATTTACTGGCGCCATCAGTTCCCCCTAGCTGTCAGTAAATACTTCCTCCCTTCTGACAAAGCGGGTGTTTCTGTATTTATGGGTTTTAATAGGAAGAGTGTGATCATCATATTGACCAGGCAGCTAAGATCCTAATGGACACCTTAAATCTCAGGGAAACACACTGTATTCTGGGGTGAGTTACAGGCAAATTAACATGGAGAGGAAGGCCAGCACGGCTGCTCCTGCTGGAAGGGAGGAAAACAATCGCTTGAATGATTGTCGGACATTTAAGATGAGTAGAGAGGGGGAGACAGGAGAGGAGAAGAGGCAATAAACGATTTTCATCAGTAGCAGAGAGAGAATGAATTGGGTGGAAGGGGGTGGGTGGAATCCAATGTGCTCGCCTTCCATTATAAGAGTCATAAAACAGTTTTAATGACCAAATACTGGGCTCTTTCAAACAAGATATTGGATCATATTACAAGTATTATGGTGTCATACTTTGGCTAACACACTTTAGTGGGGACACATTGTGTAGTTCCTTTGTGTGCATTTGTTTTAGGCTTCTTCAATGTGTGTGTGTGTGTGAACCACAGACATAATATAAAGGTGGACACACCCACTGGTTTGCATTAAAGCCAGTTTGAAGCCAAGAGTTGCAGATATGGCCCACCCAGCTTCCTGGTGTTGCCTTTGCTCTCCTGCCACAGACCTAATGTAAGTTTGTTGAAAACAACAGCCACACTTCCCACATTCACCAATTAAAACTGAAGAAAACTGGAGTACCATACCAACTACACACAGGACACCAAAGAATGACTGACTATGAGTATTTTTAGAGAGAAGCTGTCACACTGATTCAATTTCTGGAGCCAGCATCTACTGGTTTTCGTGGTTTTACACTTGTTTCTGTACAACTACACTATAATCACATATGTTTTTGCAGGGAACGTAATTGCAACTGGATGACTATATAGTGACAATATCTGCATTTAAACACAGTCTGTATCTGACCATAACCAAAGTATTTTCCAGGCCTAAACCCAACCTCTCACAGATCTGTGTTAGTGTGTCGAACTCAGTCAGCAGCTTAACATAGCAGCAGCTAACATAATTATTACATTTGTTACAAAAACATATTCACAACTGTAGTTCTGTTGTACGGGAACATCACTTTCAGGAAACAGAGTTGCACCTTAAGGTGCTGTAGTTGCCACTGGCTGTCTGCTAATTTACTGTGAATCCATTTCACTGACGACCTGTCCAGGGTGTATCCTGCCTCTCACCCGGATGATAGCTGGGATAGGCTCCAGCACCCACGACCCCTACGGGGACTAAGCGGTTCAGAAAATGGATGGATGGATGCATGAATCCATTTCTAATAAAGGCATTTTCTGTCATAGTGACACAGAGGAAGGACATATTTTTTTCATTTCTTCTGCGTTTATCCAAGAACTACAGATATGTATCCAAAGTACGGTGCAGTATTAGTTACAGTATTTTAGTAATTGTATTGTGTTGTAAGGCTGGAATATTATTAAAAAACCCATTACATTTCCTAAAGCAAATGGCAAATGAGACTGAGAGTAACAAAAAACAAACATGCACATACAAGACAGACCCTATACAAGAGAAGCTCACTCAGTTAATTTAAGTGCACTTATAAATATTTGTTAAATGTTTGTTTAAATGTTTATTACAGTACATACCATACTTCTCTTTAAAAGGCAAAACACTATGTCATACAACAACTTTATTAATTATAAATTATTAATTTATAACATCAATAGTTATGTTTATAAAGTTAAGTTATTGAAAGACATGCTGGTATTTTATATACTTGTCATTATACATAAATATAGGGAGAGTAAGGGAGGCAGACAGCTCCATCAAGTAGAACCATATTGTTACTACAGATTACCCTTACCTTGTAATCTAGGTAACTACATCATAATAAAACCAAAATACGGGCTAACGAATGTGTCTCTGCTGTAAGATCATCTATACCGACATGAAAAACATGTGGGCAGGCAGCATTGTATATATTTTCAAATCTTACAAACTAATCAAGTGGTTGCCAACTTCTGGATATTGAACCCATATGAGGTCACAGTGTATTTGCCACCAGCGTATGAGCAAACTTTATTAATGGACACAAAGTTGAGTAATGAATACATAAATCTATAGATTGTAAACAACAGTTTATCTGTGTGGCCACTCCCCTGTTTACTATGGACTGCAATCTGTGCTTAACAAATGCTTAAATGAATGGCTAAATTAATCACTGTGTACTAAATACCAATAATGTGAACAAATGACACTGGCATTCATATTGTGAACATGGAATAACAAAGACATTAATCTAACATTTAACTCTGCCTCTAGACCGAGCCTGAATACAAAGCATGTGGTCTGAGAAAGCAAACTTAAAAAGTTGCCCTTTTAAGAGCGGACATTTGGTGATACGCAGACATTTGGTCAATGTGACTAAATGCAAATGAGGACCAAACAATATAAATGGCAATGCAAATATGCAGTCATAATCTCATAGCTGATTGAATCGAGTTGTAAGATAGCTGCAAGTTTTTTCCCTGCTTGATAAAATGGTGCCACTATCAGCTGCCAGTGAATGTCACTGCGGGGGAACAGAGGAGATTATACCTTGAAGCTGTGAGTAATTGAATTTGTAAAAGTCATCACATTGCACTCTGAGGTGATATGCACAGAGGCCAGTAAGTACATTTACTCAAGCACTGTATTCAAGTACAATTTTGAGGTCTTTGTACTTTGAATTACTTTGAAGTACTTTCCTCCAAGGGTTTTAACAGCATTAGTTACTTGTTACAATTTTAGATTGTTTTAAAAGCTTTATAAGCTAATAAAATGCTGATGTATCAATAATGGATTAACCCATCACTACATAGTGATCACTACATGGAGGGATCAAAGTCAGCCCCAACTTTACCAACTGCGGTTTTTGTTCCACAGCCTGTAGATAACACATTTTAATATAATGCTCACCTTCGACAATTTGTCAAACTAGTTCGACATTTTAACAACTTAATACTTTTACTACAGTAGAATACTACATGAAAAGGGTACTTGTTCTTGTAGTAGGGTACTTTTCTAGGCAAATACCTGCACTTTCACTTCACTTTAGTATTGAGTTTGTACTTTAAACCTCTATATATACAGATTAACAAGGGGTTGCAATTTACTTAAGGGTCCAACTGCTATGAAATTGCCACCATCCCCCAGCTTCCTGCACACAGATGCACATACACACAAACAGCGTTGCTAACCCAGTTTCCTATTTTATGTTGCTTCTGGCATTGCTGCTCCTGCCTCAGAGACAGCTGAGGTGTGTGACTATGAAACCTCAGATGGTATTTTGTTACAAAGACACTGTGGAAATGTGCCTCACACTTTGGCTGATTATTCTAATATCTCCATGACACAACCTGTCAAGATTTAAATATCCTTGTCAAATCTCACAGCAAGAGGAAGGCTGCTGCTGGTGAGACATCCCCATCCATAGAATAGCAGATCCAGTGAAGGACATAAAACTATATTATACACACAATGTGAAGCATATTTTCTCACTCTCTGAGGCACACTTGACAAACTGCAGAGCTCTTACATTTATACGGTGTAAATAAATATAGCAGGAAGGGCAGACAGCAGAGCAGGGTGGGGAAAAAAAGTATGGTGAAAAGAAAAACAATCTCTGTGGATATTTCAGGGTTTGTGCTAAATCTATGTAGGTGAACAGCAGAATAATAACAGGCCCCTGAGCAATCTGAGGTTCTAAGATTCTTCTCCTCAAAGTTTAAGCAGCGAGGTAAAAATAATTCATAAAGCACTACTACTATATAGCAGGAACATGTGTCTTCAGTATAGTTTCTATTGAATATTGCAGACAGATGCAACCAAGATTAGTTGTTTTATTTTTGTGTTGTACAGCATCATGCAGTGCAGTTACAGGGAATTAGTTTGGTGTTATGTATATTTAAAGTATTTATAAAGGGTCCTTTGTTCATGAGCTCTTGCAGTCTTACCCCTACATGTTCTTAATTCTAGTGAGAACAATTATTTTCTAATGTACTGATTAGAAGCAGGAAAAACTTGTCCAACCTTTTTGACTGTCAATGACAAAGTTGCCCTCTTCGTTTCCTGTGGTGATCTTGTACGTGATCCCATCCCCATCAGGATCCTTCGCCAGGACCGTAGCAACAAGCGTGTTGGGGCCCGCGTCCTCTGACACAAATGTCCGGTATCTGATAAAACACAGACAAACACACAATTAGCCTTATTTGCAGGAAGATGCATCCTAACACACGGCTGGATAGGTGAAAATGAGACACATTCAATGAAGCTTTGTCTTTGTTTCAATCAATTCCATCTAATTCATGTTCGACCAGTAGTTCAATGCCCCAGCGTCAAAAACAAAAGACGTTCATATGGAAATGTGCTAAATGTATTGATTGTTATGAGTTGTAGGTCTATTACAGGCAAATTGATTTGTTACAGCACTTTTCCCTCACCAGATTATAGCCTTAATAGTGTCATTTCTATTTAAGATAATTGGCAGGTATAATTTCAACTTCAAGTTAGATGGATGTAGTTGGATAGAGATGAGAGAAAGACGTCTCTTCAAAACCCTGATGTTCTTAGCCAGACCTTACAGTACAGCGTCGGCATCAACAGGCAATCTTCAGTGATTGTACCCACTACGCTATGGTGACCACAATCTCCTACATCTACCAGGTATGCATGGTTTGCTCTCCATGACATCAGAAAGATCAGACCCCACATTTCCAAATATTTTTTTGTTGCACAAGCATCCAGTGGCTGCCAACATCAGGTTCAAAGCTCTGACACTCACCAACAGACTAGTCACCTCAACAGCATTGTTCTGCTTTCTACAGTTCATCCAGGTCTACAATCCTTCTAAGTCACTGTCTTCAAGCAAAGCTCAGCGGTGCCACAAAGGTGAATTAAACTTTTGAGCAGTCTCTCTCTCCCAATCTTCAAATAACTGAAAAGAGAACTATTCTGCAATTTCCTAGGAACTTAAAACTTGCACATCACAAAACTGGAAAAAAAACTGACCTGTGAGATGCTTAAAACAGAAAAAAAACTCTATATGGTTAACTGTATAAACAGGCCAAAACACATACACATAAACATTGTCCCATAAAAAACATTATAAATAATACAACAAAATGTTTAGGTATGATTCATATCAAATCTTCTGTTACATCAGGATTTTTAGAGCAGATACCTGTATATCACCCCTTGTAGTTAATAGATTCACTTGCTTCAACATGCATTTTTTATCAGCTCCTTCATTCTGAACTGAGTTCAGCTTCTTTGCTTTAAAATTCTTCTTCAGTTTTGTCTTTGTGTCTTAGTGCAGCACTTTGAACTTGAGCTTTGAATTTTGGTCTCACACATACAACTCTGAACCACTGATGTGCTTGAGAGCAAAACTTTTCTTGAAACACTGGCCTTTCTCCCTTGTTGACACAGAGGTCTACATGCTACATTGTTGACATGCATTTCAGCTGTGCCTCTGGAGCATGGCAGCCTTCCTGGAAGTGCCCTCACATTAGAAAAGAGATGGGAAATAACACTGATACTTTTTGATTAGCATTGATGAGAATTTACAGGTTGACAGTTAATGATAATTAATTTCTGATTAATAATAATATATACAATTCTGCAATGCTATACATACTGTATTAGAAAAGTACATTTTATATTGTGCATTTTAGTCAGCAAGCATATAGCTGTTATTCCCATGGTAGTTTTTCCTTGCTTGAAACATTTCTTTAGAAAATAAGTGTCAGTTACTAAGGGAATAGGGCAGATCACACAGGGCATGGTGATATTAAGGAGACGCAATTCGATTTGTGAAAATTCTAGTCTCTAAGACTCACTGTTGTGAGTGAATTACGCAGAAAGTGAAATGAATCTTATTTATTTTGCTCACAGAACTGAGAATGGCATTTACAATACTTCACATACAGTTGACATATAATACTGTGGTTACTCAAGAGAACCCACATACTGCTTTTGCTAGAATTTGTTTTTTCCCCACAACCCTGTCAAAGTTCTGATCTGATGCAATTAAATTGTTACTGCAGTTTTGTTGGGAACATAATCACTGGGTGGATTATGTTCTGATAACATAGTTATCATAGTTATAACAGAACACAGCTTTTGAGTGAATGAGTGAAGTGCCACAAAAGCAATCTTAGTTTGATTCCTGGTTCCCATCTCTAGTAAGTAGAAAACTTTATTTATATAGCACCTTTCTAGATAAATGAAAAATCAAGCAAGACAAATGCTAGTCTAAAGGATGGGTCTTGAGCCGCTTTTTAAAAATTTCCACTGTTCACTGAGCAATGGTGCATAAGTTGGTTGGGCACCTTTTGGCACCCTTGGCACTTCAAAGAGGCTGCCTGCCTAAAAAGAATTTGCCTAAATGTATTCATAACAGATCAGTTATTATTGTTATTATTATTATTATTGTTGTTGTTGTTGTTGTTGTTGTTGCTGTTATCGTATTAATTCCAATGGGAGAAAATTACAGAAATTAGACACAATTTCAAAGGCAAAGTCACCTTTAGTTTGCAGTCTGGAACAAGGAACAGACCCTGATCAGAGGACCTAGAGACCTGCTGGTCACATAAGGTTGTAGCAGAGCTCTAATGTACACAGGTGCCAAACAATTACAAGTATCTTGAAGTAATTAAGAGCCTGTGCAAAGAGATCAGAAACAGTGTCAATAATCCAGACGGGATGAAAAAATCCATGGATAATGGATAATCTTCATTTCAGTTTGAGACATGGGCCTGAGTTTGGCAATATTCCTCAACTGGGATAAAAATAAAACCAATCAAACATTTTACATGTTGTTCCTGATTCAGAGCCTGGTCAAAAATGACACAGAGATTTCTGACTGAAGATTTCACAGATGACGAAAAGAACCCAGGGCTAGCCTGAACCTTGTGAATGCTGTAAAACGTTACCGGAAAGCCATCCAGTTTGTATCAGCAAACTAGTTAGGCGAGAAAACCACTCACAGGGCCTACCATACTTCTCATTCAAGCCATGTCTGAGTGGGCTTTATTTACACATTTCTAGAAGTGATGTAACTTCACCTGTGTTAGTTAAATTAATGTGTGAGCATATACTAAAAGAGAAAACTTGTTTGGTTTCACCAGTGTGACTGACTCTTGAGGTCTGATGCTTGTTAGCTCAGCTCACTAAAATCATTAAAGCTACCTACAGATTGTGAGATTTCAGCAGACTTAAGTTTACTGCAAACAGTTCTGTGCAACATGGATCTAATACGTTACATCAACTTTGATTTATGTATGAATCGTAGGCTATGACACAAGTCAATATACAGAAATAAAATGTCCTCAGCATGCATGATCCATCTGTGCCGCTACAGTTGTAAACAATGAAGTGTTTTCATGCAGTATTTTTTATTGCACCTTCAAAATGCAGGTCTAGTCACTCTGACAGTATGCCACAAACTCAATCTGTCGCTTCGCCGGAGTGGGAAAGCCTATTCATTTTCACTGAAAACAAGGCACTCTCATTAGGGCTCAATCACTGTGATCAAGCTCTGTCACTGCTATCCTTGTGCCTCAACAACTGTTGGACTAGTTCTGTCTGGGAAGATCAGTGATGTGCCGCTCATTTGCTCTGTTTGTAGAGTGCTGTTGCAGCATTTCAGTAATTTCAGCTCACACTCTGCAAGCCCCGCACTTCTCTGCAGATCAATACACTAGTCAAGTCAGGAGAGATGCTGTGCTGTGTTTCTTTATTATGTAGTTTCTCTAAAGGTGCATAGGGCACATTGATCAAACATCTTCCACATCTGGTCTAAGGAAGCTATTTGAAAGATCATTAGATAATTGCTTGTATTTATCTCATCTCAAAGCTGAGAGGAACTAAGACCTCATCGTGTATTTCTGCCTGCAATTTGATGGCAAAATTACAGATGCTGTTTGTGCAGTAGAATTTATGCATGGCTTTTCACACAAGCTACTAGCTTCTTTTGTCCTGCCTCCCCAAATTAACTTTACTTGTGCATTACAGATGCAGTCAGGGTAATCATTATAGATTCAAATAGAGTCATGTTACAATTAGAATTATGATTACAGGCAGCGTGGACTAGCAACAACAGCTGACACTGGCCCATGTTGATCTGCATGGCACGTCGACTTAGTGAAATGCTGAAAACTTCATCTCCTAGCAATGGAACCAATCAGATGATTAAACAGCTATTAAGAAAGGATATAATTAATTAAACAATTAAAAAAATTTTCATCTTTGACTGCTCATTATTAATTAATTACTACAGTTACTCACTGTTAGTCAAATATATATATTTTTGTTTTAGATTGTTGGTTAGAGATAAAAAGCATTTCAAACACTGCACCTCGGGATGTGGGAAACTGTGTAGAGTACACTGTTAAAAAGTTGTTTCTATGCAAACAGTTTGAGTAAGTATCACAAAAAAAAGTTTTATTGCATTACTTAAGGGGGCACAGTGCTGTAGGGGTTAGCACTGTCGCCGCGGCAAGAAGGTCCTTGGTTCAATTCCCGGGTCGGCCAGGGTCTTTCTGTGTGGAGTTTGCATGTTCTATCCAGGCACTCTAGCCTTCTCCCACAGTCCAAAGACATGCAGTCAGGTTAACTGGAAGCTCTAAGTTGCCCGTAGGTGTAAGTAAAAAGTGTGAATGGTTGTTTTTGTCTATATATGGTCCTGTGATGGACTGGTGACTTGTCCAGGGTGTACCCCACCTCTCGCCCATATGATAGCTAGGATAAAACAGCACGCCTGCGAAACTAAACTTGAACTATTAAGTTTTCTTAATTTTCTCACATACATGTCGAAGTAAGGAAAGATAATGTTTCATTGTTCTGTATATACGTGTGTGCCATACCTCCTTACAGGACACTGGGCCAACAGCCCTTAAATGCCATGTCTAGAGGGGACATCTGGTCATTGTTGTGAATGATACATCTATGTTCCTTAAGAGCAGTTCCGTGAGTAACTTTGTTTGTTATTGTTAGAGGTATAATTGTCATTAGAGATTTTGCTGTATGTTTTATGTCATTTGGGATAGCGGGGTATCATAATTAGCACTTATTAAGGTGTTCCATTTTTATTTATGTTGATTTTAACTTAATTTATCTAACAATGTTGACAAATCGCATTTGAACTGAATATATTTTTGTCTTTTCTGCCACTCTATGATCTTGATAACGTAGACTCCTTGGACAGTGTGAATCTTTTGCTATGAGGACAAGATAACAGCAATTATATAATAAAATTGAACCCCTAAAGAATGAGGGTTTAGTTCATCCAACAATTATTGTTGTTGCATTTGTAGGCAAGAAGCTGCTGTTATAAAAAAGAAAAGTATTGGCTATTTTAAAGTAATTGTTTGCAGAAAAAGTGATGCAGTAATCTTGGAAGAAACCCATCCATCCATCCATTGTCTGAACCGCTTTGTCCCAATAGGGGTCGCAGGTGTGCTGGAGCCTATCCCAGTAGGGTACACCCTGTGCAGGTGACCAGTCCATCACAGGGCCACATATAGAAACGCTCACACCTACAGGCAATTTAGAGTCCCCAGTTAACCTGACTGCATGTCTTTGGACTGTGGGACGAAGCCAGTGCCCCCGGAGAGAACCCACGCAAACACAGGAAAAACATGCAAACTTTACACAGAAAATGCTGGGAGTGTTATTCCATGTTAGTCTGCTTTCCCAGTTTATGCAAGAATAGCACAATAACTTCCATATCATCACCATGTCATAGAGCTGACTGCACCATCAAACAAACCCTGGAATGTAGGACTAGACAATTCATTATAAGAAAAAGATAAATTGATTATGGATATATTTGAGTTTCAATCCATAACTTTTGTGTCTTTTTTGTGCAGAGTGCAAGCAAGAGAGCAGGGCGCAAGCAGCATTTTGGTGGAGTGGCTTTTTTTAAATAGGAGTGTGTGTCCAATGGCCCATTCCAGTTTCTTCACGTTATGTGCCTGAAGCTTGTACTGAAGACCAAAAAAAAGTTGTTGTTCTTTATTTCTATGGGATGTAAGGTTAAGCTGCATGCAGTTTTCCCTTTTGGAGTATATAGGTGTGATTTGAGTTGAGCACTGAGCGATAATGAGCAGAGCAGCCTGGTGCTGCTTGAAGCAGAATAGTGGAGCAGACAAACAGCATTGTTAGCAAGCAGCAGAAATTCACACCTCTCCACCTCGCTCACATGCCCTGTCTATAGTGTTTTTTTACAGTTCCCTGCACTTGTGCAGGTTTTCTCTGGGTACTCGAGGTTCCTTCTACCATTTAGAGACACGTACAGTAGTTAGGTTAATTGGTGACTCCAAATTGTGCATAGGTGTAAATATGAGTGTGAATGGTTGTCTAGGATGTACCCCGCCTCTTGCCCTATAACAGCTGGGACAACCTCCAACACACCCATTACTTATAATAGGATAAGAGATCGGAGAACAGATGGGCATGAAGGCGATCACAGTCTACAGGACAAGCAACAAGCAGGAGACATTTTTAACTTTAATAACTACTTGACAATTAAATTAACTAACCTCAACAACAAATAACTCTCTTATACTTGTAAACAAATGCTTCTAAAAGTCTGCATGAAACAATGGCTGTGTGTGAGTTTTAGAAAGACAGGAGAGACTTAAGCATGAGAGACAAAACAGCCTAGTAGTCAAGCCATAGTGAGATGCCTATTGTACTCACACTTGGGCTCTGCCACACCTCCAATTTGTTGAGATCAATGCTGCAGTCAGCTGAAAACCACCCCAGACTTACACAACCAAACACTAATTACTTTTAACCTTTTTGTTTTTACTTTTTTTATCTTAGTTTGTTTTCATTCCGTTGATCTGAAGAAATGTGTCCCAGAGGCCCATGCCTGGTGTCAGAAAATTAATTACTGACTTTAATTATAGAGTTCATTTAGTTTATCCAGAAAAGGCATAGATGGAGAGAAGTGGACAGAAATTGTGCATGTGCGTGTTGAATATTTGGTGATTAGCTGATCTACACTGCTGCTCACTGATTGTGTTGTTCTTTGGTGGGATGTTCGTCATGTATGACGTACTTAACTACAGTAAGTTTCCATTTGCTTGTAGAATCATTTCTCTCAGTACAAAGAATTCTGTAACTTCTTCTTAGGCAAACACTCAAGAGTTGGCAGTATTTCTTCCCACTCCCTGTTATTTCTGGGAGACAGACATGGGTTGCCTCAGCAGTTGAGGAAGGACTCACTATGGTTTCTGGCTGCCTACTGTCTTTAATACTCTCTGCTGGATTTAGCTCCTTCTTTTCTCCCTCTGATCACCAGTGATGGATAACGAGAGCATTACAATTTAGGGTGCCAGACTGTCACTTTCACTTTAGCATGTAGAAGGTCAATGCACATCAATCCATTAGCTGTATCCACTTATATGACAAAAGCTTGCACTGGGCAAGAGATGGGGTAGTTGTTTTATTTTACCAACTACCAAGCAAACTCAGTTGACTATGCACCTGCACAATTGTATGAAAAGCCAAAGTGATCAAGCTTTGTCTCCTTTTCACTTCAATTTAATTCAATTCAAGTTATTTATATAGTGCCACATCACAACAAAAGCCATCTCAAGGCACTTTACAATGTAAGGTTAAAGACCTTACAACTAAATAATAAGGAAAACCCAACAAATCCCCCTTTGAGCAAGCACTCGGTAACAGTGGAGAGGAAAAATTCCCTTTTTAAGAAAGGAAGAAACCTCCAGCAGAACCAGGCTCAAGGTGGGCGGCCATCTGCCTCAGCCGGTTGGGGTGAGTGGAAAGAGAGAGAGAAAGAGAGAAAAGAACAGCAGATCACACAACCAATATCAATAACAAGGAACAGGCAGGCAGGTTGGATAGGCCAGCAACTGAAAAACCGGAATACACAGCACACCTGAGAGAGAGAGAGAGAGAGAGAGAGAGAGAGAGAGAGAGAGACATGCACAGGCACAACTACAGGAGAGAGAAGACACAAAGTTAATAAGAGGCAGTGGTGGTGTATGAGTGGTCTTTCCTCACCTCTTATCGTTTTGTAGTAGTTTTATTCTATTGACATGTTACCAGGCAGCTAATTCATGTGCTGCAAATGCACCCACACAGAGCATGCAATCCATACTTCATATATTGTCACACCTTCATAGGACTAGACACCTGCAGGGCAAAACAAGGCTCATTTACTTCTTACTTTTGTTCCAGATAGTGGCATCAGTGGATGCAGCCGCTCAGATTGTTTAAAGCTGCTAGAGCATGGCACCTAGACACTGTGGTAACGCCAACTACAGTGACCCTAAAACCCTTATTTAATTAGCCCTCATCTTTACTCTGATAACAAAGATTATCTGAACTAAACTGAATCACTGTTGACACATCCGCGAGGAAAATACATTGAGCCTTCTGTACTTCTGAAGGCTTTCAATCTAGCAGCAGTGTAAGGTGAGATTTGTGTGCAGACATTGCTGAAGCTCTGACAGGGACTCTGCTGTCCTGCTGTTTTTAAAAAGTAAATGTTGTACTTTATGTTGCACAAGATCAGGTGTTCTGTCTAGCAAGACTGTACACTAAGACCTTTCCCACATCATTCAAAGACAAAAGTTTCCTCTTTTCTCCCATGTGAACTGATCTTAATTAGATTATATAGAAATGTTATGTACCAAAGCACTCCCTTTGTGTGTCTCCATGATAACCGACCAGGAACGGTTTATTGTCCAACCTGCTGTGAACCTCTGTTTTGAAGTCAGCATGACCTTAACTGCAAGGCACCTTTTGCTCTATGGAGACTTATTATTGTTCTTATTAGCTTAAAACAGGGATTCAAAAATAAAAATAAAAAAATAAGGCAAGAGAAATACAAATCTGATTTGGAGGCAAACATCTCCCAGAACAATAACAGCTGATGTCTGTTCCAGGCTCCGGATAGGGACATCAATAAATCATGACAGAGATTTAAAAAGACAGATACACAGGGATTATATGAGTGACTTTGGTCATTGTTTCGTGTTAAGGATAAACATCAATCACTGCTTCTCCCTGTCTCCTGTGATCTTTGTTTGGAGATATTGTCATCAACTGCATACGCCAATCACCAACTACATTAAATCTACCCAGTGGTTTTAATATTGTGGTGGACTGAGGTCAACATGACACACAACATGAGCATACATTTAACAAACTAATTATGTGGTTTCTGTGATAATATAAGTTGCAAATATTAGCCAACAAACAACTAGCAGAACTTACTACTAACAATCAATGTTTGCAAGACAAAAAAAAAGTTCAAGACCAACACATCCACTGTGTGGGAGCTGGCATAACACTTGTCCCCAGATATTACTACCGTATACATAAACTCATATTTTATTCACAATAGAGTATACAAAACCAAGCAAATGTTTAAACTAAGTAAATATCAAACTTTAGGGAAAAATAAGGTAATTTTAAAATTGAGGGAAGCACCACGTCTAGAGGTAGAGGGGATGATATACCGTGGTAAATATGGCCCTGTCTCAACTTTTCGTAACAACAGTCTGTAAACATCTGGGATCTGAGGAGACCAGTTTCTGGAGTTTTGAGAGAGGAATGTTGTACTAGTCTTGTCTGATATAAGATTCTAACGGCTCAACAGTCCTGGGTCCTCTTTGGTGTGTTTTATGTTTCAAAATGCACCAAATATTTTCAGCTGGTGAAAGGTCTGGACTGCAGGCAAGACGGTTTAGCACCTGGACTCTTCTACAACAAAGTCATGCTGTTGTCATAGATACAGTATGTGGTTTAGCATTGCCCTGCTAAAGTATGCAAGAGATTCCCTGACAAAGTTGTTGTCTGCATAAAAGCATATGCTGCTCTAAAACCTGGATATATCTTTCAGCATTGATGGAGCCTTTCCAGATGTGTAAGCTGCCCTTTCCACTGGGCACTAATGCTTCCACACACCATCAGAGATGCAGGCTTTTGAACTGAGCACTGATAACAAGCCAGAAGGTCCCTCTCCTCTTTGGTCCAGACTTTGCGGTGCCCATGGTTTTCAAAAAGAATATCGAATTTCAATTCATCTGACCACAGAACACTTTTCCACTTCGCCACAGACCATTTTATATGAGGTTTGGTCCAGACGACAGTGTTTTTGGACCATGGATATATACTACTTCTTCTTTGCATGATGGATGATGGATGATGCTTTAACTTGGATTTTCGATAGCATGGCAAACTGTGTTCACAGACAGTGATTTTTGGAAATATTCCTGAGCCCATGCAGTGATGTCCATCACAGAATCATGTCTGTTTTTAATGCAGTTCCATCTGAAGGCCTGAAAATCACAAGAATCCCTTGAACACAGAGATTTCTCCAGATTCTCTGAATCTTCTGATGACATTATGAACTGTAGATGATGATATATTTAAAGTCTTTGCAATTTTACATTGACAAACACTATCCTGAAATTGTTTGACAAATTGTAGACACAGCTTATCACACACTGGTGAACATCTGCCCATCCTTACTTTCTGAGAGACTCTGACTTCCTGACATGTCTTGTTATGTCATGTTACTGACCAGTTGCCAATTAACCTAATTAGTTACAGAATGTTCTTCCTTCTCTTCCTTGTTAGTAGCACTTACCTAAGATGTGGACCTGTTGTTGCCATCAACATTCATGTCTAAAATAAGTTTTTTTCATAAAATTTTCAGGTTAGACATTTGATATGTTTTTTGTTTTGTACCTTTGTGAATAAAATATGAGTTTATCAGTTTGCAAATCACTGCATTCTGTTTTTTATGCAGATTTTACACAGCACCCCATTTTTGGAATTGAGGTTGTACTTGCACAGCATGCGTTTATACTATAATCTGTGTTTCACATATTTACCAGTTTATTGTTTGTATAAAAGTAAAATTTTAAACCATTGGAGTCACTCGTGAACAGCCATGAGCAGCAACACAAAATATAATGTTAAACACAGAATAGTGCAGGAAGCTCTGGCACCAGGGTGGTTTCCGTGGCAACAGGCAGGTGATGGTACAGTAATAGGGTCCTGATGGCAAAGTGACAGCACATAGATGAAAGGCAGCCATTCTGTCACTCCTCAGGAGAGCCATGTAGTGAAGAGGCAGATCTGAAGGGTAGAGTGTAGAACTCATGGAAACAAAACAAATTCCTTCCTTCTTGTTTCTGTCTCTCTGACTCTGAGAGTCAATAAGAAATAGCAACACCACACCTAGTTAGCACTAAGAGGAACTTCACAATAAAAACATTTTTTTAGTTTACAGCCTAGAGACTCTCTGAACATCTCAAAGCTCAGACACACACTTGGTCTCACACGCATGGATACTCATCACATGCTTCCAACTCCAAGAATCAATACAAACAGGCCAAATTTTCTGCCTGGATAATGATATATTTAATGACCTGTGGCTCTCCCTCCATTCTTTCTGTTGCACGCACTGATTCAGAACACACATGTACACAGCTCACTCAAAAACACACACACTGGGAAGTAGAACAAACAAAGTGAGGAATGTTATCTTACCAGTGTCTATTTCCTACAAGATACAATAAATATTTGTGACTGTATGGCTGACTCTTCAGCTCTGTAAGTGTGTATGCATGTGTGCATCTGGGTGATATGTCTGCTGACAGTAAATCAGTGCAGCCCTAACAAACATACACATCACCACTGTAAACAACACAAACACATGCATATGAGATGCATGATGCATGAATGCACTTCATAACTACATCACTCCAAAAACCTATTTTGATGGGACCTTCTCCGTTAATGAGTTCACGCTCATACACAGGATCAAACACACACACGGAGTGTGGGCTGAGGGCCTCCTGAGGGTGCTGATGGGCATGGCTGATTGACCCTGCTGCACCAATCTGCCCAGCTCTCTGCCAGAAAATCAACCAATTAAAAGATGCAGGCAATGCGATGGCACTGGGGGAAAAAACACCGGAACTGTGGGTAACAGCAGCTGCAATGTTGAATCAGGAAGCAGCTGTGAGAAGTTGACCAGACAAGTAACTGTTAACAGTAACAGTTGAGCTCTCACTTTCCTTCTCTCTTTCTCTTGTCATTCTTGCTGTCAAATTGTAAAATACCTTTGGTTGGCTGTATTTGATGCGCTTAATGTATTGGATATGCTTTATTCATAAATAGACTGCCACAGATAAAAATATTCCTGACTGCTTTTTACGTATGATCACTCGAAAAAATATGACCTCTTAGAAGCACCACAACAGCATCTTTGATTATAATTTAAAACCACTGTATATAGTAATCCATTTCAGAACTGCGTTAAAACAACTCATCCATACTAAGCAATATCGTACAAAAAAGTTTGAAGTGACCTGGGTCCTTGTTTTCCATGAAAACATCCATTTTAAGCTGTGCTAGCAAAACTGTGAAAGTGCTTTCTAATGACAAATTAGGGTTTTAAATGGATAAACTGACATCATCGAACACCACTGGAACACAGTGACCTCTGTAGAAATTGCATTTTAAAAACCAGCTGTTTACAGGCCTGATAGTCATTTACAACATTAACACTGTCCATACTGAATTTCTGATCAATTTGATGTTATAAAATCTGCCTATAACAAGCAATCAAAGGAATTGACCGTAAACCTTTAGTTGTATAAGTGCAGATCTGTAGCATTTTTTTCATGGCCACTAATATTTCCAACAGACCAATCCTCACTCAGGTGGAAAGGCGTTATAATAGATTGCTTGAGTACAGCCCTAGTCCAAAAAACTAGAGATTATTTGTATTTAGAGTTGTAATGGACATTACAATTAAAAATCCAACAGGTTAAGAAACACATCAATTTAATAATCAAAAGTACAGAAGAGCACTTTAGAGACCAAGAGAAAATTACTTTAACAGTCACTGGTTAAATATGTAAAGGCTTCCTCAAACAACTATTTTTTAATATCAATGAATCCTTTTTAAAATGTAATCACAAAATGTTTGAAATGTCATTGTGATTTCCCAGAGGCAATTTGGGACCTCTGGGAAATTGCTGGTTTCTAAAAATATTCAATTTAAAGTCATATAAAAGACAGCAAACCAGCAAATCCTCACATTTGAGAGGACAAAACAGCATTTTTGTCTGATGAAGAATAATTATTTAATTGTCAGAGCTTTCTTTAGATTGACCACTTATTGATGATAAATCATTTTGGCATTAGTTCAAAAATCTTTCCCAAAGGATGTCCGACACAAATTCCTTTATAGCAAAATGTCTTATCTACTGCAAAGCTCATTGGAAAAGAAAAGGGCAGTGGACAAACTGAGAAGCTCAACAACTATGTGCCTGTTTGCTTAGACTTTGAAAATCCAACTGTATGGAGCAAGTCAAAAGTGTGAATGGTATGTTTGCAGGCTAACCTACTGCCTACCGTAACTTTCCAATCCCAAATCGCCCTTTTGCCCCTTCCACTTAGTCCCAATATTGCACATGTCTGGGTAAAGTTGTCCTGCTTGTCTTTGGGATCAAATGGTAGGGCAAACAAAAGAAATAAAGAACAGGGTAAAGCTAAAATTTAGAAGCCAGAATCTTACTCACATGTGCTGGGAAAACTCAGGTGCCTCATCGTTGACGTTAGCCATTCGAATCCGTACTGTAGCAGTACCAGTGCGAGGGACTTCGCCTTTGTCAATAGCCATTACAACAAACTCATACAGATGGTTGGGCCTCTCGTAGTCCAGTGGCCCCGCAGGGAAAATGGTCCCATGAGGGGAAATGGTGAAGTCCTGACTCAGGGTGTAATAGGTTAATTCTGCATTCTCCTCTGAGTCGCAGTCATTGGCGGACACTAAGTACAAGAGCAGATGGAGAATAACAAGAAAGGAGAGGGAGTAAATAAAAACATTTACATTTCTTATGCACTTCAAACTAATACAGTGGTGTATTCAGAGCACAGGTATTATTCTGTCTAAAAAACATAACTGTAAAATACATAACTTAAATACATTAGCCTTTTTTGTCCATAACACACAGACTGGAGTAATTAAAACATGTTTGTTTGTTTTTTTTCAGTTTAGTTTAGTTTTTATTTTTTAGAGCTTTATCAGTCAAAAAATATCTATCAATCAATAAAGCCCACTTATTTAAGTCATAATAGGAAAATTGTGACTGAATCACACAAGCACAGTATAGTCTAATATTAATATGTTTTCTTTTTGTATTTCAGCAAAGGCAAAGGAACTCATTCAGTATCTATTCATCTTTCATGCTATGTGGCTAGAGTTAAGATGAAAGTAAAGTGATGCTCCCACTGACTTAAATGTTCAGTTCTATAACACAAAGAGAGAAAGTGTTATTTTCACAGCATGCATTGAAAGGACTATCATTTTGCAGCATTTCTGTTTCTACATCACACACTGGGAATCCACGCTCACTCTGCCACAAATTGATTGCCTTGCTAAAACTGAAAAGACCACCAGGGATTTGAATAAGCATATTTTCTGCTAACAAGAACATTTCGCCATCAAACTCTCAATTCTCCAATTCACCTTACATTGCATTTGGCTCATTTGCCCATATAAGCAAAAACACAGACGCACAAACACACAAACAAACAAACAGGCAAATATAAACCTAACATCAGTGTTTGCTTCAAGTAACAAATTTATTTTATTGCCTTACACCTTGTGGGAAACTAACACTTGACATGAATGGCTCTGAAGATGTCAAAATATTCCATTTAAGATGTTATTATTCACACAGTTTATTTTATTTTAATATATTCCTGTAGATTAAGAAAGTGCAGTGGTTTTAACTTCACTATGTCTGACGAATGTGGCCTTCAGTCTCTAATTATCTTGAATAACCACCAAATTAAACAAATATTACACTTCCACAAATCTGGTGCAAATAAATCTAAACCAAATTGCAACAGAAAAGGGCACACAATTTTTACTAACTAGCAAAATTACCCAGTCTCGTCTGGGCCTTCAGTAACAACAATTTATAATGAAATTAACAAAACTTTTA
>OMLM01021099.1:0-24326 GCA_900302695.1 Helostoma temminkii | reverse complement strand
GTATACAAAACACAACATCAGAATATTACAGTATCTTATATAATATTTTGCTATGCATGATACCTTTAGGTGATGAGGCAGTTAACACTCTTCACAGCCTCCACAAATAATTGACTTATGAAAGTGAGTAACACATGCACAGACACACACAGACCCACATATACTATTTATAGCAGCATGCCATGGAGCTCAGAGCACTGCGATGTCTTGTTATTTTCTGCTAATGCGAGTTTTAATATCAGAGGGTACCATTTTCTGTATTTATATCTATCATTAGATGTGTTTTCCACATGTTCTTCATGTAGGGTTACAGTTTAAAATCATATAGAAAGTCTTTATTTTCAGATTTGATAATTCAGAAATCTAGTTGATTATTATTTTCAGGGTTTTTTTCTGTCTGATTGGGTAGCAAAAAAAAACTCTCTATACATACATGTTATACATACATTACATGTTACATATTTTATTAGCGCTTTATATTTAGAGTCTAATCAAAGTTGCTTATCTATATTTATAAGCAACTCAAGATGCAATCAAAGAGAATACAAGATGCGGTCACAGAAGGACTTCATATATAAATGAGGTGACCTGGAAAACAACAGTTTAACAGGAGATGTTCAGGAGGGATAAAGGCCTACAGGAGTAAAAGTTTATTTTCCTGTGATGGTATTATTGCAGCTAGTTAGCCTAGAAACAGAGATATAAGCTTTGTTAAATGGTATTGTGAGTATAATAATTATAATAATAATATAATAATTGAGATTTCCTGGTTCATTTGGTAGCTTGGGCACCATGTTACTTGCTGAACATTTTGTTTGCATGCTACCGTTAGTAGCTGTGGGTAGCTCATAGTTATAGACCAACCCTGTCTCCTAAAAATTACATTCCTAGTGAGCTAAACTGTAATTGCGATTACGTTTTTGTTGCGAACGTAATCATTATGTTGTCAGGCAACATATTTTGTGAATGAATCACACTAATTAACACTTGTCATTTACGCTAATTGTGAACATTTACGTTAATTGTGAACACATGATCATTATTTTGACAGAAAACGTAATCTGGTTGCAAGTTAGTTGTATAGGAACAGAATTTTTTGGAGACAGGGTTGCAGAGAGGTAAATTCACTGATAATGTTTACAGTCATGCTTTTACTCTCACCATGTTGTTCTGTGTTTACCTTTTGGGTTGCCTTCCCTTCCTGCATATGCGTTCCCATTGTTCTGTTTGGTGCCATTCATCCCGTCACCACGTCCCCCACACCTTCTACTACTTACCTGATCTTCTGCCTGCATATAAACCATCCTGCCCTCATCAGTCTTCGTTTGTCCGCTGCATTGTTCCCCTTGTCAGTCTGTCTGCTCAGTTTTAGCCTCCACCTGACTGATGTTTTTGCTCAACATGCTAGTATTTTTAGTCAGTCTGCGTGCCCTGATTTTTATTTTTTGCTCAGCCTGTTAGTCTGTTTCGCTCACTTTGTAGATTTTGCTCTGCTCATTTTGCTCACTTCCTTTTTGTCCACGATTGTGTCAACTCGGTCTGCCTGCCTTTTTTTTAATAAAAAAAAACTAAAACTTGCTCAAAGCTGTGCAAAAAAGTGTATTAATTATATTATCGACAGTGAAAAGTTAAGAGCTGAAGAGGATTGTTTTGGTGGTTTGAACAGCGTGCTATTTGCGAGCATACCAGCAAGTTGACATGCTTGAAACATGGTCTGCTAGTCAGTAATTAGCTTAACATATATTTTGCTTATTGCTGTTGAATAGATCCTGTTGTATGTTGTTCTTAGAGCAGCTGTGGTCATGAAGTAAAACGGGTTGTCTAATAACAACAGAGTTGGCAGTTTAATTCCCAGCTCATCTGGTCCACACATCGAAATGAAGGCCTAGATGCTTCTGGTGTTTTTACTAATTGAGTGTTTTTATTTGTAAGTATAACTTGTTAGTTGCCTTGAAAACATCTGCCAATGACATAAGAAGATTGTTGACATAGGCTAATAAAAAGTGCTAGTCTGTATCTTGCTACAGTAGGTGTGTGGGTAAAGAGACTGGTGGTTATTGGCTGCTTTTAGAACTTTCATGCTTCATTATAAAAGCATTTTTGATAATTAGACATTCAAGGACACAATTCCTGAAAGTTTTATATATTGTGAGTTTGTAACTGTAGTTGCTAATGGTTATTGGAGCTGTGCAGTGATTTCAGCCAGTGGAACCACCTAATGTACAGTATATTACCCTAAACAGCCTGGTCATATCAACAATTATCTAAGTTTTGCTTGTCTTAGCATAGAATTAATGGCATGTTAGATCAGCAACAGAAAATGGTGGTATCTGTCACATGATGTGGTAGAACTATTCCAGCACATCTTGGTACCCACTGAAAAGCTTAATGGTGGGTCAAAACCCATTTGACTGGACTTACACTTCAATTTCTGTCCAAGTTTTGACACATTTACTGTCCATTGATAACTACGAGAAAAGTGTGGGAAAAAGACAGTGAGGAGAATAACTTGGGAATCAATTTGTGTGCCTATGCTTGTGGATAATGTAGAAATCAATGCTTGATACGTCTCCACACTAGGCTTGGGACATACTTGGGTTGTTCAAGATTGCTGCCACTATCATATAGATTACTTTTTATGAAGCTGAACCGAACAAAAATAACTTGGATACAGTGTCATGTTGCTGTTACAGACCTGAGGTGTAGCTGAGAGCTTGGCTGGGCTCAAAGTATTTTCCGACAAGCTGAGACACAAAAGTTTTCTTGAGCTGAAACCTACAGTGCTGCTGCCAGCTGGAATTCATTCACTGAGCCCACAAAAGCTGCTCCAAGTCCTTGTCTGTCATGCTGTCAGACTCACTGTATCAAGATGGCAGAGCACCATGCAGACAAACTTTTAACAAACTTTAATAAGTTAACAAGCTGTTAAAATGTCTGTTTTCTGAATGTGTGACTTAAAAATGAATGTATAACCATACAGTATGTAAGGTTACCCAATTCCTAGATTTACTTTATTCTCTTCTGCACATTTATTTTCTCCTTCATCTTATATTTTGATCTGCAGCATCTTATGTACTGGATGTACTTATGGCTGGATGACACCTTCTTTATTTAGGTATTCCACAGTGACATACAGAATATTGCTGGATGAGTCAGGTGAGCCCTGTTTGGACTGTGAAAACGTGTGAGCTCTACAAAATTGAATCCACAGATCTACAGTATTTCAGCCATTTTTAGTGTGACTTGTAGAGCCAAAAAAGCTGTGTCCAGAAACACTCCCTAATTAGTGCACTTACTGAATATATATAAATACTATAAACATATACTGTGTGGTGCCCTCAAACATTCAAAAGTGATGGAAAAAGGTTGTGTTCAATGGTATACCTAAGAATCTTTGCCAACAATCCCATAATATGGTGTAGTTTGTAGATCTTTTAACTTGATGTGTTTGATTAGGCTACAACCTTTCTGGACTGAGATCTATTTAACCCTGCTATTATTGCTTTGTTGCATGTTGGTTGGTGGTTGGCGTCAATCTATTTATATTTCCATTATCAGTTCGCATGTGAGTACTTCATATGAACAAGTTGAATAGAAACACACTTAAAATGAAAATACAATGGTATATCAAATATCATATTAATTTGCAGATTTTTTAATTTTTAAGTTGTTTAGTGTAATGGGAAGACAAGTGATCATAATTTTATTTTAATTTGAACCTGAAATTAATATAACAAGATCACATGTACTGTACAGTATTGGACAAATGGTCAAATTAACACTCTGTTCTAGATCAGCAGGCTGTTAGTCCAGGCAGGAGGTGACAGCGAGCAGATGGTTTTTAGAATAGTTAGAGGCAGGCAGACTAGAATAGAGATTCGATTGCTCAAGCAGTATGGGCAATCTGGCAGAGCATGACTGATGGATGTCCTTTGACATAGACACCAAGGATGATAGGATGAGGAGCAGCTGGGTGTGCAGGTGACTGGGTCAGGTGATGACAGGAGAGCTTAGTTTGTGAAGCACAGGTGATGTGTTCCAATTAAAGGGCATGTTTAGAACAAATACTGGGCAAACATGGCCTGTCACATCCCAGGCTGCTCTACAGTTAGGTCCAGGAATATTTGGACAGTGACAGCTTTTTTGATATATCCTTTTTACATCAACACAATGGATATAGTAAAACAATCAAGATGTGACCAAAGTGTAGACTTTCAGCTTTATTTTAAGAAAGTAAAATATGTCTTTCACCATGTAGCAATCATAGCCATTTTAGGCAGAGCATATCTATTTTCAGGGCCTCAAAGGTATTTGGGCAAAGTGACACAATTTTGAATATAACCAGAATTTTTATTTTTTTTATAATATTTGGATAAAAATTCAAATATCTGAGGATGACAACCAAAAGCTGACAGAAAACTCTGTCACTGCCCAAATACTTCTGGACCTAACTGTAAATGAGCCTAAGAAATGTGGCCCTTTGTTGACCCAGATGTACAGTCCCGTGGTTGTACAGAATCCAATGTGCAGTGGATAACTATTGAATTGTGTCTGGACTCAGCTGGATCATTAGTCACTCACTAATTGGAAGATGAACTATCGAAGCCATGTTTAAGCACCATGCACGAGCACCAGTGTTCTTTTAAGAACTCTGGAGTATTTTATTGATCCATGGGAATATTCAGTTGTAATTAATTTTCTTGTTCTAGAAATAATTATAATGCTGCTGTATTGCACATATCTCTTTCAGGAAACCAGAGTTATATACATAATGCATTGTTTGTAATCATGTAATTGGCTCTGCTTCGATGCACTAAACAAAACACAATTCATAGCCGTGGTGTACTTTTTTGTGTCGTGTTGTGCCTCCTGCACACACAGGAACCCTCCCTCACCAAAATCAAGCAGACTATTTTCCTGATGTGAGAACGCATTTTAAATAGACTATGTCCTGGTGGGTTCTGCATGTGTGAAAATGCAACTCTGTGCAAAGTGCATATGTGAAAACGGCTATGCACAGTTTTTGGTTTACCTTTCTCTGCCACATGAATTATTCAGTATCTTTTGTGGTTGAGATGTCTTTTGTCTTCAAATGTTTCCTGAGCTTACCTGGCACCAATCCAGTATTTGACAAAGCTTGGGTGTGGGACAGCTTGCTTCCCCTATCCCCGACTAAACATAAACCAAGTCTGATTTTAGTTCTTAGGGTTGGCTAAGGTGAATGTGAATGCTAAGATGTGCCAACATCCACTTGTTCTGACAGTTATTTCTGACTGGAGTACATCTGGAAAACTCAACTAGTTACCGGTGCTGTTGTCACCATTTTTAGCTACAACATATCTTGACATTTTTGAGAAACAGTCATAAAATTCAGTTAATGTAACAGTAATTGTTGCTTTCTGTTTGAATGTTGACTTTCCTCATGATTTGCAGCACAGATTGGTCCACTTTCTGTGTTTAAGAAGCACCTGCTGTAGATTAAAATTTTATTAAAGCTCCTGTAAGTGTACTAAATATAAACGATTCTATGTCTTTCATTTCCTGTTTGAGTTACTGCAAGATTGACAGCTCAGAATGTTATAACGTAACACTTACGATGCTGCGTTCATGGTTCTGTGAATATCTTCAGAACAGCCTCTCTGAAGATGTGATCAGCTCATGTTCATAATTAGATCAGAGGCTCCTTTTTATTTTGAACTTATTCCCAAGACTGTGCAGTGACAGCTGCTCTACATGCTGAGATACCATAATCATATGGTGCATGTTTGAAGACACACTCCACTTTTCTTCCCAGGGGATCTAAATTTCACAGTGTTCATCCATGACATTAATATGATTGTACACTAATGAGTTGTATTTCCTCTTTTAGCATTAGAGAGCAAGTTAAGGATTATACCAGTGTACAAGTTGACACTATGACAGTCTCTTCTTCCCATTTCTTACTGCTGGCCTCTGAGGAAAATGCTTTACTTTAACCCAGCAGTATAACACATTTTAAGTCAGATCTTGCACAATGCGTAAATGTAGTCAGACTCAGTCAAGCTTTAAATGCAGTCTGACAAGTACAGTAGGTGTTTTTGAAACTCAGTTGGTAACCACTGAATAGACTGCAGAGTTTGTTTATAACATCCTGTTCTTGTTGTATTAGTTTTAAGTTCCTTTGTTAAAGGGCAGCTTCACTTATGTTCAACTTGCTTCCTATATTTCTAGTTTGGGGAGTACCGTATGTGTAAATGAATGACATTAAACTGAGTTTGGCTTCCTCCCACAGTCCAAAGACATTCAGCTTCAGGGAGTCAGGTTAATTGGAGACTCTAAATTGTCTGTAGGTGTGAGTGAGAGTGTGAATGCTTGTCCTTGTCTATATGTGGCCCTGCAGTGGGCTGGTGACCGGTCAGGGTGTACCCTGCCTCTCCCGTGTGATAGCTTGGATAGGCTCCAGCACGCCCACAACCGCTACTGGGACTAAGCGGTTCAGAAGATGGATAGATGGATGACATAAAACTTTCCTCTTGTAGATGAAAAAACATCTTAAAGTATATCTCTGCTTGTAGCTGAAAACTGCTTCTAAATGGTGTCATCTGGAGGAGTTTGTCATCATAGCGACTTCAGATTATGTTATGTGGAGGAGTAGGTCAACCAGGATCATTATGAACAACCCACTAAACATTTAGGTGACATCATTCGAAAGAGATTTTCAGCTACATGCTGAAAGATATTTTAATATAGGGAAGCCAGAGTGAAAAAAGTGATATGTATTAATGACTATCCTTACTACAACATATAACACTGGTTATTATTTTTGCACACATACAGTAGCAATTTATTCCCACCAATAACTTTAGTAATCAGTAGAAGCCTTTATGTGTTTCATGCTGTAAATTTACAAGCAAATTATATGTGTAGGTATATTATTAGTAATGCTATGTTATTATATGTCAGTGTGCTTCCAGGCATTTACTGTGCACTGTTGTGACCAGTAAAATAACACAAAGACAACCTATTCGACTGTGTTACTTATCCTCACATTCATTCATTTAGATTGGTTTTTAGTCGGGTTTTGGACATCCTTGATGAGGCCTCAGAGAGTTCTTGCGACAAAATTTTAATTAAAAGCACAATTTACCAGTGACTACTCACAGTGAAATGGTAACAATTTAGTCTGCTAGAACAGGCCAATAAGATTTTCAACATTGTACCTCATTTAATTGAAGGAAGTTTAATTTCACTGAATAGAGTGTTACTGAAGAGGGAACATGTCATTAGATTCGCACAGAAGGAACACTCAGACTACGCATAGAACGGCCCTAGCAGGTTCTTACATCTTGCTGTGAGGTGACATGCTAACCACTGCACCACCTCGTCATCCTGTATTTAATATGCAACACATAATTCAGGCGGATTTACTTTTCCCCATGGGAAATGAATTTGCTGATTCTAGTGATACCATTACAGGTGAGTTACTCCTCTGTTACATATCACAGTTTTAAATGCTTGTATAACCAAGGCTTTTTCATAATGAGGAGGTTTGCACAATGTCTGGCATAATAATTAGCAGTTTAACAAATACCACAACCCTTTATGTAATAAAATTGTTTTTGTGCCGAAAACCAAACAATGCAACATTAAACAAACAAACAAACAACAACCAAAAGTAATTTCTAAAAGATGCTGATAGACAATATGGTTATGCTGGAAATTCTACCACATAACAAAATGCAAGTGCTGGTAGACTGGAGGATTAAAAGTATATGTATATAAGAGTATATGAAACATGTATACATGTATACATGTAACATGTATTTATGTTGTTATTTAGGGGCATGACATTCCCAGTGGCATCTGTTATAAAACACCTTTTTACACTTACTGTATTTGAGTAGCTGATTCAATAGTTTTTCAGTGCATCAGTAGATTAAGTTTAGCCTGTTGTCATGGCTTATTATAGCAGAAACATATTGGATTAGGGTATTATACTGTTGGCTTTCCTAATGCCATTGTATCCACTAACAGTGCTTGGCTTTAACCTGCACGCTTACAGAGACAATAACAGGTATAAATATCAGGCGGCTAATAAAGACTCACCTCAAGCTCAGAATAGCTTCAGTTGTCCTTGCCATGTTGTCATCCTCAGTTGTTTGCAGTGAGATCATTACCGGCCCTTTTATAAAGAAGAAAGCCTTCACATCACTGAGGGATGAGTCAGGTGGAACTCTACAAACCGTAAAACTTTAATGATGCATACATCTTTCACAAAAGCCAGGGAAGGAGTTAGGCTTCATCTTTATCGTGAAACCAACCTTAAATCCTTTTTAGACATGAAAGGATGCTATCGATCATCCTGCCAACTGTCAAATTTAGAGACTGCTTATCTGCTTGCCTTTTTTCTCACTTGCATTTTCAAAATCAATCCATCAGAATTTGCTTCCTGTTTTTTTTACCACAGCAGCTGATGTTGGATTTATTACATCACATTCATCAGCAGCATTTGGGGTATCAGGTGCTGCCTTACAGTCTCTTTTTTCTATCATCATCTGATTTGCAAGTTTCCTGAAAGCATCTGCAGAGTGACCCACCGACCTAAACTGCAGGCGCGGAATGGCATTGTATAGTTTGGCCTATTATTTCCTTCTATTTCTTTATTGAGTTAGGGTCATTTCTTTTTTATTATCCATACTGAAAGGAATATGTCATAATAGCAAACAGGTCAATCTGTGCATCCATGTATGAGTAGATTTAGGATACAAGTATGTTTTAATGTGACTGACTGAAATTCCTCATCACACACATCACACAATAAACATAATAAAACATTAATAAACATCACTGTTAATGTTTGCCAAAAGGCAAATTTTCATCTGGAGGCCCTGGACAGATCTCTCACCTAAAAGCAATACAAAAGATTAAACAACATTGTTAAAACAAATTCTAAGAATTTGCATATCACTTACATTTAATCATTTGGCAGACGCTTGTATCCAAGCGACTTACAAATCCAAAGTGGGGTACAGCTGCAGGGTTTTCAGTGTTTTGTCCAAGAACACCTCTGCATGTAGTGGAAGCGGGACTCCAACCACTAACCCAGGGGTTGGCAAACAACAACTCTGCGAACTGAGCTACATGTTATTATTATTGTCATAACATACTGTTAGATAAAAGCAATAAAACACATGAACACTAACATGCAAATACTACACTTTAAATCCAATAACAAACAACAAGCTATTCAAAACTGCTAGGATTGGTCAAAGTTATCAAATTCTGTGTCGGCTCACTCACTCACATGATCTTTATGTTTACTTTTTCTCTTTAAAAACAAGAGAGAACACAGAAAATAAGTGACTGCATTAATATTCTTTCCCTTTAAAGTCACTCACCTATATCATCACTGGTGCAGGTAATTGGATTTCACAGGTCACAAAATTACCTTACTGTAAACCTGACAGCTAGAGCAGTTTAGCAAAGAAAGATAGGGCTGCAACAATGTGCAGAGCTGATTGGCAGCATTAGCAGTGTGTGGATCAAAGTTGCATCTATTAAATACTGACTTGAAGCTGGTGAATACGTATTTTGTTTTAGATTATTTAATTAGTTTATATTATTTTTGTAAAGTTCTGTTCAGTATGAAAGAGTCTTTTTCAGTTGATCAGTCTAAAACCTGTAATGACATGGAGGTCTGCCATTGGTACACACGCACGCATGAATTAAGCTACTTTACTTAGGAACAGAAAGATGACAGAACACAGAGGAGATGGCATTGTTTTTTTCCCCAAGTGACTTTACTGTAATCCATCTGTGAACTAATAAATCTGAATATTTATTGTATTACATGCTATATGCAGCTCTTCAATGCAAAATCAACCCACTGTGTTTCAAGAAAGTCTCTTTTCCCTTTGTTGTGCTTTTGCAGGCTGCCTGCAGAACGAGTGCAGTTAAAACCATTTTGTGTGTGTGTGGGAGTGGCACATGACTGCATTGCCAGTGTCCTTTGGGAGATAAGTTGGGACTTTCTCAGCCTCTCTGACATGGGAAAAGCAGTGAGAACCAGAGCAAATCAGGCAGAAAAAAGGACACAGAAGAAGGAAGAAAGGAGGGCTGTGAAGTCTAGGAAATGACTGACAGAGAATGGAAGAAAGATGAGTAGTGTACGGAAGGAGGATAGCAATAAAGGAAAATAAGGGGGGAGAGAGGATGCAGAGGACTTGTAGTCACATGTCTCTAACATTTTGCTGCATTACTGCACAAAGCCAATCTGCTAACACTGCATCTCTTTACGGTCGTCTGTAAGTCAGAGATTCAGTATGAGGCAAAGATAGTGGGCGAGGTGAAAGTGACTGCAATGTATTCACTGACGCACAAGCATCATACCAACATGCACTAAACAGAAACAAACTTTTCATTTGGAGGTGAAGAAAAGCTTACTGAATATTAAAGAGTAAAAACAGGCTAAAATTCTTCTCCATGTGTGCTGCTGGCAATATTTGAAAAGGTCATACAATGTTACTCATATGTTGCACCATCCTATATGCATTTGTCTATACCTGTGCTCCACTGCACATTATAAGAGACACACAATGATGCAGGTGTTAAGGGCTTTTAATTACATTTTATTAGGTTGCAGATCAGCGTTTTAATGTAGAAGGAGACACTTTTAATCCCCCATGATAAATTATAAAGGTTTTTTGCCTCTACTTGCTTGGCTCCAGCAAGTTGGTAACCTAACTGATCAGTCAAGAAGTTTATATGCAGCCATAAAATGTCCTTCAGGATCATTGCACTGCTGCAGTTTCCCCAAAATTAGGCGTTAAAAACACCCACTCACGCCCTCATGACTGGAAATCAGATCTTGAATCTCTGACTGATTGTTTCATTTCAAATTGATTGTTGTAGCAATATGGAGCCAAAATACAGTATACAGATCATTTTAAATTTACAATGTATTTTCTGTAGGACTGTTGTTTTAAACTGCATCGCTTTTAGCTCAGTGTACCTAATAAATGGACCACAGAAATAGCGTCACTCTCTGAACACTCTTTTTCCTTTGCTTTCCTTTGCTCTGTATTATTTGTTTCAGCAAAATAGAAATACCATTTAGAATTATGTCAGATCCAATTTAATCATATGGAGGATTTCATTTCTCCTAAGGCTGAAATTAACAGTTGTGAGTCCATATTTATATGCAGATGCTCTGACAGTCGGATTCTCATTATATGGGGCAGTGAGAGCTTAGTAATTCATAACATTCTGTCTTGCTCTATCATTGTCCAGTCTGTCTCTCCATTTGTTACATTTCTCAGTGATTATGGCTATCCAACCAATGATCAAAATAAGAACATTTGCTTGCAGCAAAATCTTCTAGAAACTTAGGGGTCATCATTGATAACCGACTAAGATTTGATGACCACCTAAGGAAAATTTGCACTCTACAACTCCTTGTACAGACACAAGCAAGCAAGAGAGATCATTAGTATTCTGAAAAGATTTACAGAACTGATTCACTGCTCTGTAATGCAACATCACATTGTCACATTTGTTATCACACTGTAACAAATGTGACAGAGGTGAACCACTGTCTCTGAGCAGGTTTTCCCATTAGACAACGGTGCATCCAGTTTGAGGCGGCACGACGGTGTAGTGGTTAGCACTGTCGCCTCACAGGTCCTGGGTTTGATTCCGGGGTCGGCCAGGGTCTTTCTGTGTGGAGTTTGCATGTTCTCCCCGTGTTTGTGTGGGTTAGGTTAATTGAAGACTCTAAATTGCTGCTACATGAGAGTGAAATGGTTGTCCTTGTCTATATGTGGCCCTGTGATGGACTGGCAACCTGTCCAGGATGTACCCTGATGATAGCTGGAATAGGCTCCGGCACTCCTGCTACCCCTACAGTGGTTCAGAAAATAAATAGATGAGTCAAATTTGTATTTCGTACCCTCACACAGCAACCTTTTGTGTTCTTTTGCTTGTGGCTTTAATCATAATAACTGATACTTTAATCCCCTTGGGGAAATTCTCCGTGGACAGGCTGTTCCTTTGAGGCACAGAGGGTCAGGGAAACAGTGTCTTGTCCAAGGACACTTTGGGAAAAACCAAAGAATGTGTTAAAGCCAGCCTTAGTGCTAAGTCAAAACTTCAAGATCTCAGCAGACAGCATCCAGGCCACAGAGTGAACCCAACCCAGGTCAGTTAATTTTAGCATTTACTGTAAAGGATGCATATAAATGACTTTCACTACATGTTATCTTTGTAAGAGATAAAACGTGATGAAATTGTATGAGTCCCCCACAGGGTCAATTTGCAAGTAATTCTGTATCCTACTAGTTACTTACAAATATTTTATAACAAGTAGAATAAAAAAATCATATTGATACTGCATATAGACAGAGGTAAAAATAGACCAAATGCTGGCTGCATTTTCTTGTCACTTTGCTTCAACAAACACCTAGAGATAAATGAGTGTGTTGTGTGTCTGGATGGGACTGATATGGACTAATATCAATGATAAGGCAATACCCTCACTAACATACAACATTTGTATTCTTACAAATTTACCCTTGTGCTTGCTGGTTCTCAGAGTAATAAATCACTGATATTCAGTAGTGCCAAAGATGAACACAATAGTCTAATGTCCATCCATCAGTGCTTTTTCTGAACCACTTTGTCCCCGAAGGGATTGCGGCAATTTAATGTAGTTGAAAAAAACAAATTGCTATATAGAGTTTGTGTGATATTGTAAGATATTGTGATATGCTTTGGAAACCACAGCATTTTATGAAAAAAGCTAATTACTTGTTATGCTGTGTCACATGCAGTGGAAAATACAGAAACAAATGGAACGAATGCACATGGAATCAAGTGTCCAGTGTTAATAAAAATAAGATTATATTGTATTGTCTTCTATTAAAGCTGAGGTTGTAGTGTGACTCTGTGACAGATTTATCATCAGGTAGCTGTGCTCTTTTAGCAATGTTTCATTCCCCCAGAGAGAGAGAGAGAGAGGGAGATTGTACTGCTCCAGTCTCTACCACATCACTTACACCTAATTTCTGTCTGTCTTTCTATAGCTTTCATTTCTCTTCACAGGTTCCCTGTTTCTCACCTGTTTGTGCTCAACTCCTTTTTCCTGAGCCTTTTCTCTCTTGCTGTCTCCCTATTTCTCACAGGGCCATGTCGTTATTGATCATACAGCCCATTGTGTTGCCTTTGGCTGTTCAACTTTTCATGAAGCCAGTGCACATGACGATCTTCTCCTGAACCCCGAAATTGCCCAAGGCACCGAAAAAGAAGGATAAAGTTTGTGTATGTGTGATCAACTAAGTCTGCCAGCCTTGACATGGCCTCTCCTCCTCCTCCTACCACTTCCTTTTGACATATCATACGCTTAGCGTGACATGAGAACAAACCCACCCACACACCACAGAAGACAGGTGTGTACCCATTCGCAAATGAATAGCTTCTGTATCTCATATACTGCACACTTCGTAGTAATACTGTAAAAGGTAAAATTTGTGTATGTAGGGTTATGTAATTAGGATCATCTGAGCATCAGATTTTTCACTCTCACCACCAGCTCTTGCATCTCTATGCAGTTCTAGCACGCATTCCAAAGAAATGGCCGACAAAAATGTAAATGTGTTTCCATCCAACATTGTATTATAAAATGAGAGTAATATTGATTTCTGAACATAAGCGGTTGTTCTAATTCTCCAGTTGGTACCATACCGTGTAAAGGGAATTTTAAAGGCAATGCAGCCAATTTCAAATGGCCTTCTGAGAACAAAAACAAGCAACAATATATTCCTCTGCGTAGCCTGTCTACTGTTACCTGTTCATTTCTTCATTTCCTCTTAGGTCCAGTTTTTAATTCTGTCTGATATGTGCCTGCATCAGTGATTTTTGTGACTTGCTCCTACAAAAAAAACTCACACTTGGGCCTATTCTTCTCACCAGATGTGGACGATGCATTGGCCGTAACAACAAATTGCAAACAAGAGAAGGGTTGTATGCAACCTAGAAACAATGAAATGGGCTAGAACAGCTGAGAGACATCATGTCTTGTCCAATTTTTCAATTGATTACTTTGAAATGTGTATTAGGTATTAGTTATTGGAGATTTTAAATTATATTAATATAACCTAAAATCTTGGTTTCATGTATTTATCAGTAGTAGTTATAAAAAAAAAGCAGCTGTGATGGTGCTACTTATTCGCAAGATAGATCTAATTACTGGCATCTGTGACTGTACTGTGATTTTTCAAGTGATAAATTCTCAGGTATTTCTTTGTTGGCACATGATTTTGTTAGTTAGAAATAGACACAAGACTTGTCTGTCTTTTTGTATAGCCTTGCTCTATTTGAGAAATAAGTATGACCATGCCCAAAACTTTTTTTCCTTTTGTCCACAACATCTTTAAAATATTGTTGTGACTCTTGAACATTTACTTTCTGGGCTTTTCATGGCATGTAAATGTACATTTATAAAGGTATGACACAGTATTGGTTGAATAAAACAAAGGCAAACTTGTGTTAGCGACATCTTCTTCTTTTGCAAATAAATATTTTCCATGTTTTTACTAAAACATAAAACAGTCTGTGGTGAAATCTTTTTCTCTGATGACTTTATTTTATTTTTTAAACAAAATGATAAGCTTTACAGACATTAAAGTGGCGCATTGTTAAGGTTTCACGACAACTCCAATATTTTGAGATGTACTTGAGTTGTAGCAACATTCAGATTTATATATCTGATTGATTTTCTAAGAAAAAACATGGAATAATATTGAGGTTTTACATTTAGTTGGGTCAGCAATGTTTTGCTCAGCTTTGAGTGACTAAAACACACAGCTCAAAACAGTCTTCTAAAGCATCAGTAGAAATCAGTAATCAAGAATCAGTAAAATGGTACACATAATTCTTGCAACTTGAATCTACTGTAATGGAGGTTACATTAAGCAAATATATTTATCATATAGATAAAACACATGAGCAATGGCTGATTCCATATAAAATAGAATAATTGATTAACCAGATATCAGTAGTAAACAAACTTAACCCTGAAGATAGAGGAATGACAGGGATAGCAATGTGTTGTTCTACTGCTGCGGGCTTATGAAAATGAGCTGCACAAATCTTCTATATTTGTCATGCTGATTTTAGAACACACTTTTAAATGGAGAAGCCTGGGAGTCAGTGAAGCTTGTAATTGGCTTACAGCATCTGCAAGTCCTTGTGGGAAACATTGGAGCCATAGACTTTAAGATGCACAGAACGAGAGGGCGAGAAACATCAGATGCAGCCTCTGCATACGGTGAGGAGAGAAATGCATCTGAGGTTGATCTGAGAAGAAAGAAAACAAACTGACAGGCACAAAGCTACATTGTTTGGTTTGTGTGTCAGTTCTGGAATAGCCTGTATTTGTGGGTGTGCGGCAAGTGGTGTATGACCCTGAATTTTGTCTTCTTTGCTATCAATACAGAACCTTTGTCTCTTTGTCTCTCGTCATATCTCGATCCATACAGACCAGAGAG
Organism: Helostoma temminkii; assembly: GCA_900302695.1. Taxonomy (NCBI): domain Eukaryota; kingdom Metazoa; phylum Chordata; class Actinopteri; order Anabantiformes; family Helostomatidae; genus Helostoma; species Helostoma temminkii. The sequence continues at coordinate 8,805 of OMLM01021099.1, read as the reverse complement.
GTTATATAATGAAGTCCCATTCTTTACTCTGCCGTCTTATGCGCGTAAATGAGCCAACTTGTTTTCAGGAACAGAGAGGGAGATTCAAGAAAATACTGAACTATGAAAGCAATAAGCTCTGATGACTCCTTTGTACTCCTACCTGCTTATGTTAATAGTCTTTCTAAGAGTGTTGAGGACCTGTAAAGAAAATGGCAGTAAAGTGTATTAGTATTTATTTTTATGGTTCCGGTAAAAAAAAGTTGTAACAGGACTGAATTAATTGAACTGTCCGTCCATCCATGCATCCATCCATTCATCCATTATCAACCCATCCATCCAATCTCCACTCCAATCCATGCATTTGGACGATGTAGAACCTCAAAAACTTGATTACATGTCTCTGGACTGTGGGATGAAGCCGGAGAACCCGGAGAAAACCCACACAGATGCAGGGAGAACATGCAAACTCCAATCACTGACGAACCAGAGGCAGTAATATTGGATCAGTTTTATGTTGTATTTGATTGCAGTCCCCCGGAACATGTTATACACGCACACAGAGGGATTTCAGTCACCATAATCCCATAGATAGTATTGTTAACTACTGCGGCTGCAAGCTCATTGTCACAGAACAAGTATGATTTTAGCTTTATTAAATTCATAATTTTGATTGGTTAACCTCTTCATCGTCTTTATGCCGCTTATCCAGTTTCAGGCATTCATGTGATTTGAACTGTTGTTATACAATATACTGCTGGGAAATACAGAAACATTTTAATACCTTATATTTTTCATCATAGATTATTGAATTGGCTGACTGTGAAATAGCTATTGAATATTGCTCTATGTGTTATTAAAGAGGTCTTAAGTCTTAACTTGTTAAACCCTGCTTGGAGGCACATCATTTATATAAAAGTAAAGAGAGCGGAGATGAAAAGCCATTATTATGGTTACGATGTGTTTCTGTTATTTAGCCTCTCTTCGGTGGTGGGGTGTTCAAACTGTGGCCTCTGAAGCAGATAAACAAAAAAATGTCACTTTCATGCAGGACTGCTGATTTATTTTATTTTGGTGTATCCATTCTAATAAGTAAGTAATAAGTAAGTGAATACAACAACAATTAAATACATATACTAATGTTTTGCTTGCTTATACTTTGCATATTTGTAACACTTAAATGATTCAGATCATCAACCAATGCTAAAATTACACAAAGATAACCTAAGTAAATACAAAATGACAGTTTTATTTGTTAAGGGAAAAATACTGTCCAATCTCCCCACCTTCCTTGCTAAATCATGAAGGACCTGTGATTAGCCACATTTTTTGTAAGACATAAAGGAACCTAGAACAACACCTGAAGAACTACAGGCCTCACTCGTCTGAGTTAAGGTCAGTGATTTTGATCCAATTAGAAAGAGACTGGGCAAAAAGGGCATCAATGTGAGAGTTCCAAGGCCTCTGCTTGAGAACACAGAGGCTCATCTCACACTTGCCAAAAACATCTTGTCTTTTTGGCAAAGTTTCTGTGGACTGATAAGACAAAAGTTTAACTTTTTGGAAGGTGTGCGTCTTGTTACATCTGGCGTAAAACTAACACAAATAGTATTTTATCAAAAAAAAAAAGATGGTGGTAGTGTGATGTTCTGGGGTTGCTTTGCAGCTTCTGGACCTGGACAACTTGCCATTATTATTGGAACCATAAATTCTGTGCTCTAACAATTACTTTTTTCATATGAAAATCCAATCATTTAAGTGTGACAAATATGCAAAAAGTCAGGTAGGGGGCAAATACCTTTTCACAGCACTTTAGGTATTTTAAATCTTCCACACATTATTCACAAAATTTGACATGCACAATAATCACACACCATTGTGTGCTGGTAACTTTTAATTGATGATTCTATAATGACAGATTCATAACTAACTGTTCACATGCATAAATAATCAGTGAGGGAACTGTGAGGGTACGTCCGCTCTCACAGATTTTTTTATCAATTATAAATGGGGTCTCAAGAGTGTTAGTGTGAGGAAATCACAGATTCTTCTGCCATGAAATGTAGGCCAGCATACAGCACACTGATGGAATAATCATGTCATATACACTTGGAGTTCCTACTTTCTCATTTTCTCACCACAGCATCTGGGTGCCAGATCAAGATGAAGGCAACAGCTGAGAGCAAAAATTACAGATACTATACAAGTACTTAAAGGACCAATGACGTTCTTTTTTCAGCTTGGGCCAATTGTAGTTTTAGCAGTTGCACACAAATAAGGAGGCTTCTATAGGGTTTCGGTGTCTTGTCCAAGGACACCTCAAAATATTGCCAGGAAGAAACCAGGAATTTAATCACCAGTTTTAGGGTTCTTACACACTGCCTTACCAACGGAGCCCTCTGCCTAATCTCGATAAATATGTGATATTCTTTTGAAATGGGACTGGATGTTGTGTGGAAAAACTCAAAGTGAGAGAGAAAATGTAATATTTATTAGCTGATATTTCTGTACAAGCTGCAACAAGCTGCTGGTTGCTGCAACAAGTAGGTACAGCATGTCTGTGTTCACGAAAAAACACAAGAAGTACAGCATTAGAAATAACAGCCAGACTACATACGTGTTCTTCTCCCGCTGATTATTATACTAAATTTGAAAAACAACTTGACCGGTAGTGGTTATAACAAAAGGGACTTGATTGCATCTGAGGTGTGTGTGTTGGGTAGATTCATTATTGATTACATTCATTCTTGGACTCCTGTGTCTGTGCATGAATTGTATGTGCGTGAGTGTGATGTCTGAGTGGTGAAGCTGCAGCTGGGTAGGTGTGGGTGTCTGTCAGCACCAGAGAGCGAGAACAGAGGGAGAGAGATCTCAACTCTAATGAGGATTGTGATGTAAGGTGTCCTATAGGACTCAGTATGGACTTTAATTTTCTTCCTTCCTGAAGCTTGTGCTAATGGGCTACAGAACAGGAGGCAGTTTGGTGATAAAGACAAGACATGCTAGTTGCATGTACACGTACTCACTCATCCACACTTACAGCCTTTAAACAAATCTACTCTACTGAAAGTATCGTTTTAGGTGGAGTAGTTAAACACACATACATTTGCATAAATATCAACTGTGTGTTTCTTTTTATTCAGTTTTATCAACTGTGTGTTCTCTGGAGAGAGTGTACACACAGAATATTTTTTCGTACAATAGTTCAGAGGGAGGTGTATGAATACCACAGCTTGACAGTGAGTCCAGGACTGCTGGAGTACTGCAGATACTGTACTGCAGTCACCAGGGATAACACTGGGTACTTGTTAAATCACAGTGCCTCCTTTTCTGTTTCTGCATGCGTTAAATACAGAATTTTGTATGTGAAACTCCCTGGAAGGTGCACTGACAGAGCCTAGTTGAGTACTCAAAGTAAAAAAACAACAACAACAACAAAAAACAAAACTTGAGCAAACAATAAATAAGTAGCTATCATTATTTTCTTACTGATTCTAATGCAGTTTTGATTTAGGTTCACAAACTCCCAAAGAACTGTTTTCTGCACCTCACGCCTCAATAAAGTGCTCTTCACATTTTTATATCAACAACTGTGGTAAACAGGCTCTTAAATATGGTCTCCACAGTTGTGCAAACTACTTTGTATTTATGTCAAGTCTCTCTGCTATAAGTCACAAGGCATCGTTGTGACAGTAACTTGGCAAGAACTACTCTCAAGAGAAACACAGAGGGAATATATCGTAAATTGTATCTGTTTATTTTATTTGACTCTCATTTTATCCATTGTGGTTAGCAGTTCTTTTGCAAAAGAGCATTACACAATCCAATGAGTAAGAAAACACACATACAGTATATAGCACATTATGTTAGAACAATTAACAAGAAAGAAAGAACAGCATATGCTAAGAATAGAGATGTTGTAGAAAACACAAGCACAGAGACAGAGAAGGAATCATTCACCACTGAGTTTGAACTGGCCTTGAATTTAGACCGAGATATCAGATTTCTTCATTTAATTTCCTTCTTGCTGAACATTGCAGTGCACTGCGGCAGTGCATTTCTTCCCTCACTTCTTAAAGCATAGTTGCAGTCCAGTTGAAAAGCTTAAGGGCTGCTGTGGACATTGAACTGTTACGATAAAGGCTTATTCTCATGCACATAATGTAGAGAATTGTCTAGAAATATCCTAAATCTCTCTGTTAACCTTCACGTGTAGCACTTAGAAAAGAGAGGTTACACAGCTTGTACGAGTGACAGGACAATATGTCAACAACAGCAAAAGATATCATCTGCTATTCATGAGCGATTGAGCCATTATGTTTATGTGCTTACTGTCATTCAGTGTTACTGTGAATTTAACAGTTGTGCATCGCTGTAATGCAGAACAATGGTGTTGATGACAGCAGAGTTCAACAGGCACTAATGCTAATTTAGGAGGCTTCATAGCTGTTATTATGAGTGGCACTGATGCATCATGCACTTAGTCATTTACAACGCTGTTAATGTATTTATCGCTTCGACTCCTGAACTTCTCACTCCGATTATGTGTCATACCTTTTTTGTTGCTGCGCGAGGTCTGTGGGTTAGAGAACATCTATTGACAAGACATTTTGAATCATGTAACAGCGAGATGAATAATAAATGTTATTTGTACTGTTTTCAAACACCACTGATGTGTCTTTTGGCTAGGCACTGAATACGGAACAGCTCCAGCTGAGCTGCTTCATAACCAACCATCAAAGGCTTCTGCCTTGTGAATCTGATGTAGCATGTTGTAGTGTAGCATCACAGCCTGTTGAGGTAACATCCTTTGGGCAAATTGAATGATAATAAATCCATAATATAGCCTCTTCTGTGAGCCATTTCATACAGTTTAAGCAGTTACAATTTACTGCTGCTTCTTTTCATCTTACATGTTACTACTTCAATGTACAATATGAGTATCAGTGGTGCTCAATAAAATCTGGTTAAAACGGATACAGCTAAATTACAATAGAGAAACCCGCAGTACAGGGGAAAAAAGTTATATCAGTGCAGATCCTGTTCTCTCAGACCTTTAGAGAAGCTTTCAGGAGCACAGACAGAAAAGTAGGAAGGATGAATATCAAAGGTGTGTGACCCTGACTTCACTGCTCTTTGTCAGGTTCTGGTATTGAGTTATCCATCAGGATAATATCTCTGGGTTTATGTGATGCCTGAGCAGTTTTTATCTGTCACACTATGGCTTTTACCTTCATATTTGACCTGTCTCTTTCTTGATTAAAAGACCTTTTCTCACTTGAATACCGACTGACCTACAGGTGTAGACTCTGTGTAGTCTCTGTCTTTGGACTATTGTAGCTTCTCTGCCGATCTCTTTCACTTTCTGGATAGTGAAATTATTTGAAGCATGTCATTCAGTAAAGTATTGTATTCATTTTGAAAAGACTTGATATTAATCTTCTATATAACTGCAATTGTAATCTAAAATGGACTTTGCCTGTGTGCTGGAGTGAAAAGGGTTGAAATCTAGAACTTGGTAATAGAAACTGGCCTAATTTAATTTTCTGTATAAGATCATAAATACTCATTTATGACCAAAATGTGAAATCAATTGACCTACCTACCCAGATACTGTTCCTGCCTGCCTATCGTTAGTAAGGCTTTTGCTTAAACTTTTTTTCTTTTCACACATTAACACCAACACATGCCTCTTTTGTGTTAACATATGATTTAAGGTAAGGTCTATAGCATAGTTAATGAATTGTAGGTTTTTGTCTTAATGAGAAAACTACAAACTATTAGCAGCCTTATAGTTTTACAGTTTGGATGCCAGTCAGTTTTGTGCAGCCTTCATGGTCTTTTAAACCACCTGGTGGTTTTAATTTTGTGGTGGACAGGTGTCAGCATGGATTCTGTCTGTGGCTATGCATCCCTACACGCAGTCATGCACTGTGTGTTCTGACATTTGTTTTCAGTTTTCCCATTAAAATGTTCCCAGTCTGACCCTCATCCACCACAACACTGAAACCATCAGATGGTTTAAATGTTGTGGCAGGTCAGTGTAAATGTCAAAGCACAATGAAGCCTGACAACCGCATGTAGGTAAGCAGACACAAAATGAACACCTACATGGTGCTGTCAGTTCACTCTGCCAGATACCACATATAAAAATACATTTTTATTTAGCTTAATACAGTGTTTTCAGACTCATATACATTATTTTCATTTGTGTTGCATAGCGAAGAATATTATATCCCTAAACCTAGTCTCATTACTCAGTGTCTTACAATACACAATATCAGCATCAAAGACCTTACATCTTTACAGAAGATGGGTATAATGTCAAATTTTGCCATTTAGTCCTCTGCTGGCATCATGGGCTAAACTGAATGAAATATCAGTGACAGGAGCTGCCCACTCGACAACCTTCTTTCTCATCTCTATTTTCTCATGACATTCACTCCAGACCTTATTATTGGAATTAAGTGCCATGTAAAAATCTTTAACTTTGAAATGCTCTATTATGCTTTATGCTCTATTTCTTCCTCACCTCTGTGGTCTAAGATGCCTTCACTTCCTGAAATAAGGAATGTTTATAAGATCTGCAAGGACACCCAAAGGAAAATTTTTTTTTCTTCTCACGTACACAAACTTGACTGTGTCCTAACTCACCCCGCCTCAGTACATGTCCTGACTTATAAATAATGACTTTATAAATAATTGCACAGTTCAGCCTGTACTTCTACGAAGTATTCATAATGCATCTGCCTTATTGTATATTTCTCTGCCCTTACTGATTTACACTGAAACAGTAATAGGGAAGATTCAATTTTTTTGCTATATATATTATTTGCTTTTGTATCATTTACTATATATCACTCTGTTATTTATAGCAAGGTGCGACCCAGTGTGTTGTCAGAGCTATGCAGATTTGATTAAATGTCAAACAAAATAAGTTGTTTAAATGCAAATTAATGCACTGGCATGTTTCTGCAATTTCATCTCTTTCATCTCTCTAGGTGACTATAGACTGTACTGAAGGCAGTGGGTTTAGTTATGACACTGACTGTCAGAGGGCCCTGATACATTGAACAGACCTACAGAACAGAAACAAACTGCACAAGACAAACATTAACTGCTGAAACAGTTGGGCTCAGTTCATACTGCCTCAGTTTACCTTTTACTGAAAACACACTGCAGTTACAGTACTACAGCTGCTTTCTGATTGTGTACACTTACAGTATGGTATGCACATATCAGTTATCTTTACCTGTAATCCAACAAGCATAGAAGTTACTCCTCATTCCCAGTTGACTGAATAATCATCAATTATGGCTAATAACAGACAAAAGTGCTGAATTCACTGGAAAAACAATGGTTTGCTCTAAATACTTAACAGTGGCATGGTGGTTCCCAGTGAGCTTGATTGCATGGTGTTTGAGGATCCTTGCTGTTGTTAATATTGGAATACTACCATATTTGACTGATGTGCAGTGGTTAGCACTGTCGCCTCACAGCAAGAAGGTCCTGGGTTCTATTCCCGGGGTCGGCCAGGGTCTGGGGGGTGACGGTAACACAGTTGGTATGGCAGTTGTTTACAAACCCCAAGGTAGTGGGTTAGACTCCTGGCTACATGTCAAAGTGTCCTTGGACAAGACACTGTACCCTTGGGCCTTAAAGGGGCCGCCTGTCTGCAAAAAAATTCCCTAGCAGCTTTAAAACCATGTGACATTTGATTTAATTTAGACATCTAGTTTAGTCCTGCTGAGTTCAGTTAAGCTTTTTCTGAAACTTCCAACACCTTGTGTTTCTGACAAATGACTCAGACCTCCTCTGAGCAAATAAAGCTACCAGCCAATGAATTCTTAACAGCGCGCTGTCCTCCACTAATGGCCCACTGTCAAGAAACACATCACCATAATGGAGAATAATTTGTTATCCACTGACTTGATACTTGAAAATATAGTTTTTTGCTGTAGTGTGTGATTCTGTATGCATGTGAGAAAAAATATTATATATATATATATATTTTTTAACCTTGCCCCATGTGCGCGTTCATGTACTGTACAGTGTAATGTAATTATCAGAACAGAACATTGTGTGTGATGCTAATGGGTTGTCTGCAAAGTGGAACCTGAAGGCATGGCACTTCAACATCATACTGGGCCATAATCATTTCAGGAAAACAGCCGCTGCCTTGTCTGCATCATACATTGCTCTAGGGGAGCATCATATTCGCTGTTTGCTCTACTGTATGCAGGAGAAATTAGATATGTACCTAGGTGGTGGTCAAACCATTTATCATTTTAATAAGACAGAAGTTGCTTTAGGGCCTTTTGTTGCTTCTCTCTTTACCCCACTGTCCTCTTCAGGGGCCAAACCTATTTTGAGCAGGTGATTTGTAAGACATCTCAGTGCTCTACAACTGGGCACTCTCAAAAAGGACTAGTGCTGTTTGCACATACACAGATTACGTGCATTGGTTCCTTTGACACATATAAAGAAAACAGCTTTGTTGGTCATCTTTGCATTCATACTGACGTCTGCTGTATATGTATTGTGTGCACTGCAGCTAAAAGGTCTTCCTGTGATCTTGCCTTAGAAGGAGAGGAGCATCTGCAGTCTCTCTCAGCTACTAAAGAGACTTGGGTGGTGACACTGTTGAATGAGTAAATGTTTGAAGTGAGTTCAAGGCTGTAAAGACAGTGAGTAAGGGTGCAACATTCATTACTCTATGATGCATAATACATGCATAAATCCATTGTTTAACAACAAATGAGCTTTCTTTTTTATTGTTATTGTTTTCAGGATTTATAATAAAAAACTGATAACATAGAGACCATA
>OMLM01021096.1:98956-112068 GCA_900302695.1 Helostoma temminkii | reverse complement strand
CTTCCTTTGCAAACGAATGAAGGTTTATATTACTGAAGACTTCAGTGTGACCAGGAGGAATGATTACAGCCCGCAGAACCTCCTTCAGTCTTCATATGGGCTCTTAACTGTTGCTTCAAGTCCGATTTGAAGAACAGAGAACATAACCTTTAAGTTAACGTGGATATTAAAACAGCCGGTGATGACAAACTAAACAAACTTTTCTGACACCTACTATGAGAAGCTGAACACCAGCTCCTGATTCGAACTTCGCTCTGAGGCTGTGTTATTAACGTTCAGAGCGGCGTGAAGTGTTGTCACCGTCTCCTCAGTTCTCCTCTTTCCCCTCACAGCTGAGGCTGAGGACTTGATGGCCCGAAAAGACACAAACCGTGAAGAACGTTTAAGGTCGGACGTTGCAGAAAACTGATAATCGGTGAGTCCATACCACACGTCGGTGTCCGAGCACTTTCTCAGCCGGTGATGACAAACTAAACAAACTTTTCTGACACCTACTATGAGACGCTGAACTCCAGCTCCTGATTCTAACTTCACTCTGAGGCTCCTGCTAAAAACACGTGCGCACACGTAGTTTCTGTGTGAACTATAACTGAGCTCCTCTCTGTCGCAGGTGGATTCGCGTGTCCTGACGGTGAACCTGCCTCTTTATGGTAATTCTGACTACACAAGTTTCATATTTAAGGAACAGCCAGTGATGAGACTTAATTCTTTTTTCTGACACCTCATATGAGCTCCTGATTCTAACCTTTATCTGAGGCTGTTGTGTCGTCTCCTCTTTCTACCTCGTCTCACTGATTGTTTAATCCACATTTGCTTCTTTCAGGTCCTGTAACGTCTCGTCCAAAGCAGAACTGCAAGTGGACCAAACGTGGAGGAAGCTATGGTTTAATAAAGATACAAACGGTGGTGTCTGGATAATGTGATTGTTTTTTTTAATAAACACTAACTCTGATTTCTGAACAATCTGTGTGTGGCTCTGTTGTGGTACTGGGAAACCATTGTATGATGTAGGATTTGCAGTATTTTTGGACAGTAGTACTGCATAACAGAATGACTAAACTTCCTTCATTACTATTTTTTTTTAAATAAGAATTTAAACCAGTAAACTAAATAAATCTGGAGTAAAAGGACAATATTTATATATTATCCTTTACTTTGTAGTACTCCAGTAAAGTACAAGTACCTAAAAACTATACAGTACTCAAGTAAATGCATTCAGTTACTATCTCTGGTACTTTTATTTTGTATATTACCTGCTGGTGATGTGTACTTTTACTCTGAATTTTAAAGATGCTTGCCTCAGAGTACTTCCATATCGTAGTACAAGTATTTGTACCTCCTCTGCAGATGAGTCCACCTCCAGATAAATCACTGATACGAGCTGTGTCTGGTTTGTCCTGCAGTGTTGAGCTGTGGGAAAAACAAATATAGAAAACATGTAAAACCATGAACTCTCATTCTGTGATTCTTGTGCTGGGGCTTCTGGGAGCGGAGGGGGGGAGGGGGTCTCCGGTCTGGGAGATCCGTATTAACCCAGAGACCGGCGTCATTTCTGGTTATCTACAGAGCAAATGATCTCCCGGCCTGATTTCCCTCTGAAGCGCGTCCTCATTTGCGTGTTTCCTGTTGTGCCCAGGTTCAGTCCGAGTCCGGATTTCCATACAGGTGCGTCCTGAGCTCCAGGTCTCGTTTGACAGTCAAACCAGGCGGCGGGGCTCCGTCTCTCCGCCTGCGCATCCCGCATCCAGTCGCTAGCAGAGAGGAGCGCAGGGGAGTGTCCTGCGCCGCGGAGAGCCGACACGCAGCCTCCTCCTCCTCCTCCTCCTCTTCGTCGTCCTGAACCGAAGCCGGTCTCGCTTCCAAAGCTCAGTCTGCGTCCTCTTCCAGCTGCACAGGAACTCGACCAGCGGTCCTCCCCAGTGGGCCTGACGGTAAGAGCGGGTTCGCGTCGGTGCTTTAAGCGTTTCCATCAGGACTACCTGAGGCGTCCGTGAGTGATGGAGACCGACGTCAGTGTGGCACAGTAGGAGGATGTTGTCATGTAGGGATGGAGGCCTTGTCAGGAGCTGGGTGGATGCTGGTGGAGGAACCAGGCTCCGGGAACCGAACTACTCAGATCCATTAAAAAGACGGAGATGAGGACTGCGGGCCTGGTTCCTCTCTGCTCCTGCTGCTCTGTGCCTGAGGCAGGGAGGGGCAGGGTTCACCATGAGCAGAAGAAATGACAGGATTCTACTGGGTCTTTATTAGAGGATGTTTTTTTCATTTAGCTGCAGTTCAGAAGGAAAAATAACTAGTACCCTTTACTCCTCTACATAAGGCTGACAGGTATTTATGGTATTTATTAAGTGTGACCCAGAATTATATGTTAAAAAAATACTTAAAGTCAGTAGTCACAAGTATTTGCTAGTAATCCTTTTATACTTTTACTGTGAGGAGAATTTCTACGATGTGGTACTTCTGTGTATTTCTGATGATTTATGCAGTTCAGATTCCTCATGTAAAAGCAGAGCTGCTAAATAACATAAGTACATTTACTCAAGTACTGTACAAAAGTACAGGCTTTACTAGAGTACTTCCATTTTATGAAAGTTTTGATTTTACTTCACCACAATTCAGAGGGAACTGTTGAACCCTTTGCTCCTCTACTGATGTCAGACTTAGTTTTTGCAGGTTTAGATTCTTAATAAAAATGTAATGAGCTAATAATTGATGAAGTATTAATTATAGATTAACCAGAAGTCGGTACATCGAGTGTGGAAACCAGCTTCTCCTTCACCTGCTGCTGTTCGTACATTAGCAGATCTTATAGCTTTTATCTTCCAAACAAATCTGGGCTGGATTTGTTCAATCAGAACGATAATCAATCCTTATTTTAATATCTGTAACCCAGTCAGATCGATGCCCAGTCAAATCACTTTCTTGAGAGTTTTGGAGCATGTAGTAGTAGTACTTAAACTAGAGTAATTTACAAGTACTTGCATTTTAATGTGAGTACTGTCTGACTTAAAGATACGAGCACTTCTCCCACCACTGCACGTTGTGCACTTAAAAAACATTTCAGGAACCTCGTAGCGAAAGCAGAGTCTATAAATAATTCACAGACATCAGGGCTGAGTGTGCAACCTCTATGACACCAACTTAAAGGGTCGAGAGAGATCCTCATTCTACCTTTTACCGACACAGGTACTGTGTATTTATGTTTCCGATATAAATACTCAGCAGTACAGAAAGTTCAATTGTCTCCACATGAATGCAACAGAAACAGACCAGACTGCTCAGTTTGGTCCTTGTAAGTCTGTTTTGATGCTTTTAGACTTGAGTAAAGATTCGAATGCACAACTTCTAACTGTGAATTTCTAAACTGTGGTACTATTACTACGTTTACCAGAGTATTGGACAACTGTAGTGGAGAGAAAGGGTGAGGCAGAATACCCTTGAAATTGTATTTATTCTCTTAACTGCCTAAATTACTGCAGCTGTCAGATAAATGTAGTTGAATTTGAATGAAGCTAAAGGTATCAGATGGCACTACATGAAAGAAGAGAAGTATTTCTACACTTTAAAAAGACGGACTTGGATATGTGTACTTATTCTGGTGCTGTAGCTTCAACCACTAAAGGAGAGTAACAGATAATTGTGATAATTATTTGTACAACACTTTGCTCACTCATAGAAATCCAGAGATCTGAGGCTCTTTTTAAAAATCTCTGGCAACAACTTAGTTAGAGCATTACTCAAAATGCTGATTTGACACAAACATGTATTAATCCACCTGTGAAAATAGTCCCCAAAGTACAAAGTATTTCTTAGTGTTTGGGTACTGGACTAACTAGGAGCCTTTAAAAAAGTAAATACATGTTCTGATATGTCTTAAAACATCTCAGTATAGGTTTTAATGGTTTTTGTTTAATGCACAGCTGATTTAGGATAATCCGTCAGAACAGGCTACAATCACAGATGTAGATACAACATGAGAATCCTTAAGCGGAATAAAGTCAACTTTACTTCGGAAGTTAATAAAGCTCGTTTTAAAATCGGCTCGGTCTCAGTGGATAAACACGATCCATCGCGACTGTAACTATTTCAGTAACGCTACAGTTTGTTCTACCGACCACATCCTCTGCACTTCAGTGAAGATCTCCAAAATAGTGGACATCTGGTCGTTACAACAGTGCAGCGGTTCCCAACCCAGGGTTCAGGGCCTCGGAATGAGGTCGTGAGATGATCAACAAAAGTAGCAGTAGCAAAAAAAAACCTGCAGACACCTGCAACCACTGATAAGGGGAAGTAAGCAGAGGTTAACTGATTTTAAAACATCCTGACTGCAGGCAATTCTGCTTTTGTCTCTAAAAATAAACCCACATCAGATATTCACTGAGGAGTGTGACTACTTCTTACTACTCCCATAGTGAGCAGCTCAAGTTTCAGCACAACGTCTGTGAGCTCATCCTGTCAAAGCTATTAGTCCACTCACTACGTTTTATTCTGTGCTTGAAAAAGCAGTAGCATCATCATGGAGGAGCTGGACATCCCACAGATGAAGAGAGAAGTGGAGAGCCTCCAGTATCAGCTGGCGATCAACAGAGAGAAATCCTCCATCACCGTTACCGAGTGAGTACTGGTGTTTGTTCTCAGATTAAAACTAGATGAAGTGAACCTAGTCGACCAAATCAGAGCATTTATTTATTGTGGAAACTGGTCCAATCTTTAATATTTGTGTTGAATATTTACTGGAATGTTTATCAGCCCTGCACATGGGACTTCTGTCCACATGGATGCTGGTCTGTTTCAGGTCGTCCACAGCATTTCTGTAGGCTTAACGTCAGGACTTGGCCTCTGCTATTCCAGAACAGACTTATTCTGATTTAACCATTCTTTGGTAGAATGACGTGTGCGTTTGGGATCATTGTTCTGCTGCGCGAGCCCTTTCTACTGAACTCCACTTCACAAACTGACTGATTTCCCTGCAGAATTTGCTGGCACAGCTTGTACACTGTTCCTAGCGCCAGTGAAGGCGAGACAACAAAACAGGCCCACGTCATGACACTGCCACCACCAAGATTAGTCAAAATGTCCACAAACTCTCTCAGGTGCTGCCTGAAAGCCAAATGTTCCCTTGAGTATAAATAATAATCCAAGAGCATCATTTAACGGAGGAGGGGGATCATGGTGGCAACACGCCTTCACACTTGAGCACCTTAAAGGTTTACTCCGTGTGTTTTTATTGCAGGCTGGTGAAGTGGATCGAGGGCTGCGTTTGCGAAGACCCATTTCTAAACCCGGAGCTGATGAGAGCCAACCCCTGGGTGGAGAAGAGCAAATGTGTGATCCTCTAATGATCACAGACACACACACACTCAGTCTCAGATGCATAGAAACTAAAGAATCATGCACTCCCACACACAATCACGCTGCACTAACTCACTCACACACACACACACACTATTGCTATAACCATGTTTATTTATTTGGACACTCTTGAATGCTCTTAATTTATGCGAAAACTATTGTGTGTGTTTGAGAGTGTGTGTGAGTGTGTACAGCACCGAGTAGCTTTCTAGAGGTCTGTTTTGATGAACTGCTGAGGAATGTTCAACAACACAACATTTTTATTGGCTCTTTACACTGTCAATCAAAATAAAGACTGTTTTGAATTTTACAGGTGGATGGTGGATTGATTCAGACGCTCACATACAACACGGGAAAGGGGAAATACAGCTGAGAATGAGGCAGTTTTATGTGTGTGAGTGTGTGTTACAGCAGTTCTCTGATGTAGACATTTCGTCTGACGGCGTTCGACATGCCCTCGTTGAACCGGAACCACACGTCGCTGTTGCCCACTGCTTTTCCCATAGCAAGAACTGCACACTTCTCACCTAGGGAGAGAGGACAGAGCTGGTATTATGGCAAATTCTTAATTTCTGAGACAATTTACACTTCTCAAAATACTCAAATAGATTTTGTTTTCTTAATTAATTCACAGAAGAAAACTAGTGAAAACTTACGGAAACTGGAAAATATAGTTTTTAGTGATTTCAGTTAACTGAAGGATTTTCTGTCAGCTAACCAATCAGTTCAGACTTAGTTTTAGTTGTTAACAGAATTTTTAGATTTGCAGCTTTTTAGCTGAATACCTAATAAATTTTGTTATTCGGACAAAATATGTGGAAGACATCACGTGAACAACTGAAATTGTATTAATTTGACAAATCAGTGATTTATCAGTAATAAAACAAATTATTACAGATCTAATCACACAAATTACTCTCTCAAAGTATCCAGATATCCAGTATGGGAAACTGAGATGAGAGTTATTTAGTACCGACTAATGGTGGAAATAATACTTTTTCAACAGCATTGACGAAGAAACTAAGGATCAGTTAAATAGTTTTCACATATGCACGTCGGACAGTGTCTGGACATTGCGCAGTTGTTCATTCGTACAGGCAGCACACGACAAGTCAGACATGGGGACACAGTCCGTTTGGTTTTAGTCAGGGAGGGTCTCTGGGAAGAGCATGAGAAGCACAGCGTGACAGTACACTGCGGTTATCAACTGTGTTTTGTTTACGTCGCATCAGCCAGTCACATGCGTGTATAACCCCAGTTTTACTGTAGGAGAAAAGCGCAATACAACAACAACACAACATGGTAAATCTTTACAATGCTTTCTGGTGTTGTGCTGCGTGGATCGATTGAAAGTGTCCATCTTGGAGTTTATCTGGGACTTCACTCAAATTATATGATCACCTTCACCAACCAACCAATCACCATCAGGGATTTAAAGCTGTGTCTGGTCTCCACGACACACCTGGTATTCCAAGTTTGACCTATAAATGCTAGAGCTCTGCATTTCCACTATGATTAAACTGCCAATCAATTTCCGGGAAGCACCGTTTTCAGGAAGGTTATAGGTGATTTAAATGGGTCAGCTTTTAATTGCTTCTCTTGCTCTGAGCGCTGTCACCAGCTGAATAAAAACAGGTTAGTTATTCTCTACCTGCACAGCTCTGATCTAGTTCTGACCAGAGATTTTAAATAAGAGACCATCCAAGTAATATTCATAAAACCATGTTTTCCTCCTAGTTCGACACTGGCACGTGGAACAATTATCACTTTATGTTCTGATAGTACCAGAGTATACCACGTATAAACAACAGCTATAACTGACTGTCTAATAACGTATAGTAAATCACAGAGGAACAGTAAAATGTTTTTCATAGAAATTAAGCTTAAGTTGTTGAAATAACAATCCCAGGGAGCCATATTAAATAAGACAGAACAAGCTACACAATTCTGTTTACAACCTTATTTGCTTATGCAAATGAGCTATTTCTGGCACAGGGCTGAATGCATGACTCATTTGTTTCCAATCACGCAGCGACTGGCATTTACTGCTCTCCAAGCATTTGTGAGGAGGACTACAGTGCTTACAGGACTTTAATTATACATTTTGTTTATACAATTAGAATATGAGGGTAGTGATATATGAGAGGGAATTTCAACATGAACACTGATTAAACGGAGGTGACACTGCTGCTGAGAGCCCAGATCTGCTGCCTGCAGTCTGTCACAGGAGCACTATATTAGAAATGTTACACAACGCACATCAGTTCTCACCTCTGGTGTGTTTGAGCCTGAGGTGCCTTTAGGCATTTTCCCTAAACAGTCTGTGCTCTCAGAGGGTTTGTGTAAATGAAGCCACGTGAATGTCACTGAGAACAATGTCTCCACAGTACCTGTGTCTGAGGACGGCTGCGGTCTCTGAGGTTTGGGGGCAACAGCTCGGCCGAAGAAGTCCACCTCCGGCTGCAGGACACAAGTACAGAGTGATGAGGTGAACAAAGTAAATCAGGAAGTTTCTGAAACACTGTTCTTAAAAACAAGGTCGAGAACAGTGAACAATCACACACACACACCACCTCTCATTAGCCTAATTTCTGAGTTTTGCCATCAGGGACTAAAACCCAGTGGCTTCTCATTGTCCTCATTTCCGCCCCCCAGAGGTTCACTCTCTCCATCACTCTATTACTGGACTGTTACTACACTGCAGCCTCTGACTCTGAAGTACAGTGTAAACACATGCTCCTCTCTGGCTCCACCTGCGGGTGCTACAAACACAATGACATGGTGGTGTGGTCATCTCACACCCTGACTCCGTTTCCTTTTTATTCTTGCAAACTACATGTTTACTAATAAAACACTAGTGTTTTGCCAGATTAATTCTTAATCAAATATACATGGACAGATTAAATAATGTGGTGTACTGCACATGTGTATTTATTGTAATTTGCCCAAATTTTCAAGCACCACTCTCTTCTTATAAGTTATATTTATACTCTGACAGTTTCAGCAACTACTTTCATCCTAAAACTTAAATCTGCGAGCAAGAACCAGGCGTACTTTCCTTTCTGTGAACAAAACTCAGTCACATTAGAGCATCTTGTGGCCTCATTTGTGGATAATACGTTGTTTCTGAAGAGGCAAATTCAGGGTTGGTACTGACATGACATGTCTCCACAGAATTAGTGTGGAAGGAGAAGGTATTAGAGCAACTGACCAGTCCATCATGAGCACATTTTAAGCCCCATTTACACCCAGTGATCAGTAACTGACTGTTATACTGAGAACGGGTCTATCTCTGCTTTTAAACCTGGGTTTGATTCATCCTTTTGCGTATCACAGTGTTTTATAATGTGTTTAATTTCAGGTGTACTTGTGATGTCAGCTGTCCCCATTCCTTCACTGCTGCCTCTCTCCATTGCACCACACCTTCCTGTTTAGTTTCATTGACCTCCTCTTTATTTTAGACCATACTAACCTACACAAACACTAATTTGCGTGTATTTCCTTTTCTTTGTGATTGCATAAGAGCTAAGTGCTGATTCCCCTGCGTTTTAATGTGCATTTGTTTATCTCACCCTGGTCTCCACTGTTGTCTGTTTGACAATGTTCTCCAGTCTCTGCTGATGGTTCCTAGTTGGTTTAGGACCAGCGCTCTTTTTTTCCTCCTCCTTCTGCATCTGACAAACACAGGAGATTATAAATACATTAGATTATTGGCACACACAGTGACCTGACCTGAGCAAATAACAAACCCACTATGTGTTGGGTAGAAGATGTCTCACCACCACAGGGTTTCGTTGCAGCATCAATTGCTCGGCCCTCCTCATCCTCTCCTGCTCCATCTCTCTGCTGATGGTTTGTTTGGCCTGATAAGTCAGCTGACGGCGCGGAGGCAGGCCTGAAAACCTTACCACCTCCTCAACCCGCCTGTATATACATACAAGACATGTGCAGTTAACACAGTGTAACACAAACACGTTAGTCGACAAACAAAATAATTAAACTGTTCCACTTTTGGTGCCAGGGTTTACGTTTTCCAGAATAAAACACTGAAGCTGCCATTCTGTAAAACCTTAATCCTCTTACCACTGATCTCCATCTCCATTCCACACACACACACACACACACACACGTAAACTCTCACTCTACATAAATAATAATAACCTAATGCCAGTCTTCAGTGTGCCACCGTGACCTATCACACTATAAATTATCAGTTATTGTGTGTTAGCATCAGGTCTTGGTTTAGTTTGGTCTAATGAGCAAACGTAACGTGATGGATTATAAACTGTGCTGCTAATATTAAGCAGTTCAACCATGGACAACCACCTTTATCTGTTTAGCAATTACATGTGCTGTAATTTTAAGCACAGTCCGTCATTTAATCTGCAGCATTTGAACAATTATTCTATAACTCTAAATCACTTATAGTTATTTCCTTTTGCATTTAGTTGCGTCTTAGAGCCGAACTGAGATTAACATGCAGGATTTTAAGAGAACGCATAACAAACTTAACTAACAAATTAAGAAAAGTTCTCCAATCTGACGACAAAGGTGCAGCTTTCAAAAAACAATCAAATACAGACACTCAGTGCAAATATAAAAATGTTGCAGACAGTACAGAGCCCTCGCAGCCACCGTAGTTAAACCCATTACGGGTCCAGTTAACAGCGACTACCAACTGGGATTATTCTTCCAGTTGTTTATTTTTATATGGTCTATATTCTTGTTTTCTGCATCCATCCGTCATCTTCTGCTTATCCAGAGTCAGATTCCGGTGGCAGATTCCAGACTTTCCTCTCCCCAGCTCCTCTGGTGGCACTTCCAGGCCAGGTTAGATTATCTAATCTCCAGTGTGTTCTGGATCTACTTTGGGGTCTCCTATCTGCTGGATGTCACTGAAGGGACCCAGGAGGAATCCTCATCTGATGCCAGAACCACATCAACTGGCTTCTTCAGACTCCCTCTGGATGTTTAAACGTTGTACCTCATCTCTAAGTTAGCTGTAATATTTGCAATCTTATTCCTTTGGTCACAAACCAACGTTCACAGCTGTAGGTGCAGACCTAGACTCACTGGCAAATGCAGAGTTTTGCCTTGTGGCTCAGCTCCCTCTTCGCCACAAACACACCACACCACCATGTCCACACTACAGCTCATGCTGCACCTGTTCTTGTCTCAATGCCTTTTTAAGCTCACATAAAGCACTGTGAATTTCGCTGCTGTTAAAATAAACAAATAAACTTAAAGTTTAAATAAAAGGTGGTAAATTCCTAAAGTTGACATATTCAAACTGCTTGTTTTGTGCAAAACTGCAAAAATACTTCATTAATTACCACAGAAAACTAAGTGGCAATGAATTCTCCAAAACACATATTAACACAGTAAACTGAGGAAGAATATTTGCACTGAGAATATTCCCCAACATACCACTGACAGATGCTCAACAGTCCAGTCTAATCCTGTTAGGTTTGTCTGAGATGTTTGTTTTTGTTTCCACAAATGTGCTCCATGTATCAGAGGGTGGTGTTGTGATGAGCCAGAGAGGGCAGGTACAGGAAGGTGTAGATGAGTAGAAGCAGCAGTAGAGCCAACACTAGAGGCAGGCACCAGTCGTTGGTGACCAGCACCTCGTCACAGCGAGCCTGCAGGAAGGAGCCATCGCGGACGTCGGGCTCCTCCTCACTCGGGGCCGGCATGGTTGAGATGACGGACAGCTATCAAATTTTCATATCAGAATCCTTCTTGCTCCTTTCAAGTTTTCTCTTTCATTTTAAGTTTTTTTTACTGTCTCCTGCTCTTGTTTCACCGTCAACAACCTACTCGTCCTTTCATCCATGTGTTCATCTACCTGTATCCCACCGATGTGACTCTGCTGCCCTGCCACACCACCACCACCTAAACAGCAGGTGTTAAGGGGATTATTCTCTAAGCCTTCACACAGAACCACAGTGTGGAGCAGAGCAGTGACCTTCAGCACCCTGAAACACACATCTGCACTGCGTGTGTCCAGCGGAGGGTAGGTAGTGTGTGTGTGTGTGTGTGTGTACTCACGGCTCCAGTACATATGTGTACTGTCCCTCAGGTGTGCGGTCCTGCCTGTAGGAGAGGTTGTAGGCCAGCATAGTGTCAATCAGCTCATGCATCTGCTCTTTCTCTCTGCTGCTGAACAGCTGTGGATTCACCTGGAAGCAAAAAAACACTTAACATCAGTCGGCCACTTTATCATATCCGGTGCTTTTATTTATTTATTTTGTCCTATGAACCCTCACTCAGACCAGTTTCTACGTTTGTGAACACAACCACAGCGAGGCTGAGAACACTGAGCCGTGTAGCTGCGTCTTCATTACCAACAACAGCTGCAGATTATTTTGACATATATAAAATATAACAGCCCAAACCCCAAAGATGCAGTTTACTACTGTGTGTGACAAAGACAAGCATCAGTGGAAATGGAAACTGGGAATACTCACTTTTAATTTCAATTTTCTGTTGATCAAATAATTGATTAAACAACTAGTCATTGCAGTTCTATTTCACTGCGGTATATGCTTTTACGTACAGGCCGTAGTTTGGGACAGATGATGTCGAGGAGCAGTGTGAGAATATCAAGGCTCAGGCTGAGTTGGCTGATCCTCGTCCTGATGCATGCTGGGATGTCACTCAGCATGGAGGACAAGGCGTTCTTGTTGCTGAGGAGCCTGGAGGAAGCCTAGAGAGGACACAACGATGACCTGGTGATACCGTGTCAGCCTAGAATTCCTGTCTAAAACTTCTCATGAATATCTGTTCGTCTTTCTTCTATAGTGTTTTTCACATGTATGCAGTACGGTACAGAATGTACTGCAGTACCTCATGCTGGCTGTGGGGATAGCTGATGCGGGGAACATGCGTGTGGGCAAACAGGAAGTGGAACGCAACGGACAGGAAGGGCAGGTATTTCATCAGAGAGAAGTTTTGGCCGTGCATTATCACTTGGTTCAGCCTGTCTGAGAACGACAGCCATTGCAGAGCGTCACAGACACTCTGCATGTTGGGGTCCCTCACACGCATCAAGAGGAAATTTTCATATAGACCCTGAGAAAAAGAAACAACACATCATAATGCAACATGTTTTATTCATCATAAGATTGTTAGTAATATTTAAAGTACAGTGTGTTGACTTCAAGTATTTCTTAAGAGACAGAGTCTGTTTTTACCTGAGAAACCTTTTCGTACTCTCCACTAGAGTAAGCCAAGTGTAAAATGTGCTGGAATCTCTGAGCTCCGTCTCCTAAACCTGGAGCTTCCTCAAAACCTTCACCGATACGTTTCCTAAAAAGACAAATCACGATAATTAGTGAAGATCTAGTTAGTAAAGTTTCAGGAAGCAGAACAAGACAACAAATCCAAAGTTAGAGATAATATAATATCTATTGTTGCTCCACTCTTCCTGCACAATCAATACACCTGCTGATTCCTTACTGTGCCAAATGATGACATTTGATGATTTTGTTTTTCCTACATTAATATTCGTAAGTCAACATACAAAATTAAAATCATTATAATGACTATCTCTCAGTTGTTTTCTTGTTCTAGCCAGATTATGAACAGGTTAAATATAAGATTGTTTATTACATTTAAAACATGTTCAAAACATAATTTAACACCTGTTTCACAGTCACCACAGTCAAACCAGCAAGTTTGAAAAGACCTTAATTTACCAGGTGCACCTTTGTTAGTTACTTCTTTGTTAACAGTTTCTTTAACTCTTTAAATGTAAC